>JASVER010000037.1:2766538-2798471 GCA_030449065.1 Oceanodroma leucorhoa | reverse complement strand
AAAAAAAAAAAAAAGGCAAAAAAGCCTTGCAATGACAATGCACAAAAGAGAGAATAAATATATATTTAAAAAATTTGAAAGCAGAGATGGTAAGCTAGTCAGAAGAAAAAGGCATAAAAAAGGCAGGCATTTGAACCAGTTGTCCTCTTTGTCATAGTTACCTGATACCTGTTTCATTGATTAATCTGTTCCAGAGAAATGTATCCATTTCTATGAAAAAAAGAGGGATTTGTATTTTAAGCCTCGCCAGTAACAACAAGCAGACACTCAGTGTGCACCAGAGTAACATTTACAATGCCTGGGCCAAATTCATGCCTTGTGTAATTTTATTGCTTTTACTGGAATTACACCAGAGATGAGTTTGGCCTTTTGCCTTTTTCTAGCATTGTATAATACATCTATTAGTGAACATGTAAAAGGAAACAGGGCATTTTGTCTTCAGAATTTTCCATAAAATCTTTTTCAATAGGCTTAATAAATAAAACAAACCACTTAACCTGTGAAATAAAAAAGAATCAAACAACATTTTCTCGATATTAAAATAATGTTAATATACTTTGTAAATCAAGTAGTTGACATTTGTACATGCTGAAACAAAAAGTCTAGAGAAATTTAAAGCCAGCTGACTGTCTCTGGTGCTTACTCTGTGCCAAGGAGAAAATGAAGGTCCTGACATACCCCCTGGTCAGAGTCAGATTCAGGGAAGCTCACACATGAGGGTATCCACCTCCTAGCCATGAAAAAGATAAAAAGATAGACACAAAAAMCCTCTCTTTTCCTCCTGAATAAACCGAGGATGTGAGGCACTATGCCCTAGTACAGTACACATGCCACCACAGACAAGGAGCTGGCAGTATTTCCACTCTAAACCCCATTTAGTCAGACTTTACATTTTAGCCATTAATAGAACACTTTGGGCTAACACTTGACAAAATAAGTCTTGGCCTAGAGGAGATGTTCACACAAAAAAAAAAAAAAAAAAAAAAAAAATTTAAGTCCATTAAGTTCCTTTAGGGGGAAAAAAAGAGGTAGTTGTAGTTTCAGATTCTTTCAACATCTCTGTTGCTTAAAAATAAAGTTATGGTTTTTAAATAAAATTATGAAGCCATAATTCCACAATGTAGACTAATTGATTTTTCTGTGGAAAAAAAAATAAATTACTACAACTGTGCTATATTTTTTTCAAAAAAGTTTTACAGCAATAAAACACATAAAAAAAAGTTTTGCTGTCTGTATGCAACACTATGGGGTCAGTTTAAAAAAAACCCTGTCTCCTTTTTTCTGCCTGCAATTCAACAGAGCAAATAACTGCAGTTGTATTTTATTACTTCAATTATTTGCTGTAGCAGCTTGTGTTACATCAATGTTTTAACCATATAATATAGCAGTCTAATGGGATTGATACCTAAGTGAGAGAAATTGTACCAACAGAAAGCTTCAGGAGCGAGACAGAGGGCAAAGTAAGAGGGCAGCTTAAAAAGGAGGCTTTATGTTAAGGTTTCCACTTCTTCAAGAGAAGATTTTTTAGCTCATTTTACTCCCCTGAATTTATGAAACCAATATTATTAGCAGTCTAGTAATGGAATTGTCCCTAAATTGGCTACTGCATGATAAACCCCCATGGAATTAACAAGTCTTTTAAAGATCTCCAGTTGTATATGCACTTAGCAGATTTTTTTATTATAATCAGGATCCTCACAGATCRTGGATGTAATTATACAGCAAACCAACTTCTTTTTGTCTTGACGCAGCCGAACAATGCTCCCTGGTTTGGGAGGAATGGCATATATGTAAATGAGAGCAAAATGTGGACATTTTATTTCATAACACAACAGAACTGTATCGCTTGGATCCTGAGCAGCTCCAGCCAACCTGATCCAGCTCTCCATGATTCCTTCATGCACCTTTTTTTTCTGGTGTCAGAGATGATGCATTTCAAATAATTTAAATTCTCGTGAAGCAGTTATTGCTATTAGAAACTGCTTTCTAATGTTTATTCTACTTTGTAGTGAATATAGGTTACTTCCTTCTATGATTTCTGCTTTACTGACACCAGCCTCTGTCCACCAAAACAGAGGGGGACTTCTCTTTAAGGACCTGAGTAAATCTATTTTGTGGTCAAAGGTTGTTCCTTACAGTTAAGGAAATGTTTCAGTGCTTTGTTGGATCAGGGCYTTAAACTTTACATAATTGGATCAGAAATGTAAATATCCAGATTTTCTCTCAGGATTTAAAAACAAAGAACAAGAACTTGTTCAGTTGCCCAGATTATGGGCCATTTACAGGTAATACTGAGGCTCTTAAAATCACCGTGGACCACTCCAAACCAAGGGTAAGGTGATGGGTTTTCTCTGAGATGTCTTCACTCAGAAAGTCAGTCCTCAAAAGACAGAAAGATGTTATTCCATGCCTCTTCCCCTCAACTTCCCAGGAAAAATTTTCCCCAATATTTCAAACCATATGTTTAGATTTGTCAGTCCTGAACTGACATGGTGTTATGTGATATAACACACCAAAGTAGCTGCCACCAAATGGCTTTCCTGTGCCAGCAGTAACCACACAATGGTGTTGGAGGTACCACAACTTTTTGTTTACTTAGAAATGAAATAATTTTGATGAGTGTATGGTATCAGTTAGCAAGTGTTGAGTTCTTTATGGTGATACTGCTCATGTTGACTTAAATGGAAAACGGATCAGYTCAGAAATCTTTAATAAGAAAAGTCTCTTAGTGTGCTTGTAGTGATGCCCTGTGGAGCCACTAGAACTAAAAATCTGTCAGCATGCTTGGTAGAAACTTTATTTCATGGTTCTCTAACTCATATGATTGAGATTAAAGTGAACAAAATCTTGGCACATAGTTTGGCAGTCGAGAAGCATTCCTCTGTTTGTGTGTAGACGTGTGTGTGTGTGAGACAGAGAAACAGAGAGAGGGGGAAAATTAGCAGCCACTCATTTGGTGTTAAATTATCAGGTGTTACATATTTTTAATAAATCTTAGTAGAAAGATAAGATACATCCTCTTCTAATGAAAACTGCTTTCACTTAGCCTATAAACTTAACTTTGAATAAGCTGAGCATCTACTCTAACCACTGAAAACAAAATCGTTCAAATTCTCCATCCCAGCTAAACTGTAAGCCAGACTTGACTCCAAACAGGAAGGTGGAAGATGCTGGAAGGGTGGTCTTTGGGCAGTCAGGTTTTCCTACTTTACCACTGAAAGAGAGGAGCTCACAAACCGCTCTATTTAACGCCCTGATCTATGACCTGCAGGACTATCCTCACAGCAGCGGTCATAAACAGCACTGACCCAGTGATGGAGCTTTTTGCACAGGAGCACTTCTACCATCACTAGGCAAAGACACGATCTTTTTGGATACTTTGCAAACAGTCATGATATATTGATGTTTGAGAAGTATCTGAATTTGCACACTAGAAATTGTTCACTGTGGTTTCTCTTATTATCTCTATTTCAGTTGCATTTTTGTGTTCTGATATGTCRTACATTAAAAACATAAAGAGCACAGCTTACAGTAAGAGCTTTTGTTAGAAACTTTGCAACTGTCTTGGATGTCTCTATAGTAAATGTCATTAATAATTACCAGAATTTTCTCCAAAGAAGGAAATTAGATATGGAGAACACTGCATGCCAACTTTGCCTTTCCAAGCCTTCAGAAATACCAGAAGGTCTGTATGAACCCTAGTAAAAGGGATGAGATTGGTTTTCTACCTTCCTTACATCATTCCATGTCACAGTCAGCATTAAGACACAAAGACAACGATTCAAATCAAAATTCTTCCTGTAGCTTCAAATTTTAAAATAATGATCTTGCATGAAAATATCAAATGATACCAATATTTATGCATTTACTTCACCCAAAAYTCAGCTAACAGATATCCAGTGCATTTTATTGCCAGCAGCTAGGTTTTTYCTTATCAGAAGTCAGTATTTTTCTGTATTTCTTGCATGTCTCAGTTATGTTTCAGTTATATTATTTGTATTTCATTGTGATTTTTTTTTTTGTATATTTCAAAGTAGAAAGCAATTTGTTCCATTTCAGACTATACTTAAACAATCTCTTTTCAGGAGTTCCTGAGCAATTCATACACAAGTTTTGTGCTATTTTAATGCAGTATACCATGGTATGCATGTCAAACCATAAAATGAAAACTACGGAGTTCCTTCTGTCAAAGTAATGAAGTATGCGCTAGTCGCTTCAGTTTTGGTTCTTATTGCTCTTTGTAACCCAGTTCAACACTTTTATGGTTTCTGTAGATATCTTGACTACATTTTTTGCTGAATGTTGCTTTGGTGATGGTTCAGATTTTGCCTAAATTAAATGGAGGCAGAAAAAAAGCTTTTAAGTTACCTGAATCTGTTTGAGGACAGTAAATGCAGTGGGAATGACAGGAAAAATAATATATATAACTGCAGAGTCCTGCAGCTAAGAAGGCAAAAAAAAGTGGAAAAATATCTAAGCACGATAGGTTTGTGTCATATCAAAATTAATGTTTCCATGTTTTCACATACTACTGCTTAATGTCACTGTTTCACAACACTAAATATGACTTTTGCAAAAACAAGAAAATTTTACTCACTTACTAGACTAGAGGTTCATCACACAAAAGGAGGTGTAAGAGCATTCAGTGATTTTAACCATTTTTGTGTCTTTAAATGTGTGCAAGGTACACTGAGAAAGATATTATTAAAGTAAACGTTATCTACATATATACATATACACACACCCCCCTTTGTATTATCACTTTTACATGTTAGACAGATAAGCAGTGCTAAGAATTCAGTAAGTTGGTGTTAGATAGCCATATGCATACTTATCTTCCAAGAGACCCTCTGAGTTTTCCACACAGGCGTGGACTGTAACACCCAAAGGTGTCTGATAGTGTACCTTAGACTAAAGAATCTAATTTTTAAATGTTTTCTCCCACTTCAAGATAAAAAACAAATACAAAGATAGATGCCTACAATATGATACGAATAAGCAAAGACCATTACCGACTGCACATGAGAGCCCAAATTCCATTTTTAGAGCAAGGTTCTGCACATTCCTCCTGTTAGAAACCCAGAACCGAGCTGGTCTAATTTCTAACTGTAGAAACAGATCCAGCCTTCTGCCTTATGCAACGAAACAAGTACTATCAAATGCCTCGCTGATATTTCTTTAACCGTTGTTGAACTCTAACAAACTCTGCATTCGCATCCACTCCTCAGCAACGCACAGCAGCTGTAGGAAGTGTCCACAGACCGTTAGGTAGGACCCGTTCCTGAAGACAAGCTAGATAACCTCGAGACATCTAAGCTTGAACAGAGCGTAGCTTCAGACTGCCAAGTAAAAAATGGATCTGTTATAGAGCAGAGTATTGGGCCTATCTGGACTCCTCAACTATCTCTAAAAAGCAGAGGAATGATGGAAGAAGCAGTCCCATGACTTTCAATTTCCATCCTAAATATCCCTATTCCATCCTAAATTTCCTATCCCAGTCACTATCATTAAAAAAAAAAAAAATAAATCTCTTTGCCAAGCAGAGGCACTACAGTCCAGAAAATGCAAACTCCTTACCCATTTTGGCTGAAGATTATGTGTGCCCAAATGTACAGTTCTTCCACTTCCAACTGTTAAAAGTCCAATAAGCAGCAGTACTAGTCAGGATGGGGAGGTGACATTACTGAGGTCTAATTTAATCTCTCACTATTGTGAAAGACAGGAAAAGATTTGTCCCTACTGTGCACTAAATTCTCTTTAAAATCAGCATTGGGAGTAAGGAGTGTTTGGAGAATTGTATCTGTCCCTTAGCTTTTAACCACAGTTCCTACTGATGTCAGTGGACCTGACTGAAAGTCCTATATAGTCCTAAGAGGAGAGTTAGACCCCCCAAAGTGCAATTTCCCTTAGTGTTCTGATGTTGCTCAAAAAACACAGGCATGATGTTGGTGATGATGGATCCCCAAATGAAGCACAGTTTAACCAAAGTGGGAGGATTTAGCAAAATGCATAAATTTCTTGTATGCTACTGTCTGTAGCAGGCAGATCTTCAGCCAGTTTAGTGAGCATAAGTTACAGCTGGCTTTTGCTGGAATAGTTTATGCTCTTGACCCTCCTCAGTTGTATAGCCAATAGGGAGTTGTCAGGCTACATGTGTTTTTAAACTTCTTTCAGCTAAATCAGAAATCCAAAAGCAAAATACAGCTCTCAGCAGTATCATGTGGAGTTGTGACACTCCCTGGAGGGCTCGGGGTCCATAAACCAGTGAATGGATTACAATGAGGCATAAATGTAGTATTTTCATCCATGACAGATATAATCTTGAGCCTGTATTTTTCATGTTACTTAACTCTTTCAGAACGTAATGTGTGACAGAAAATGTCTTATAATGCACATTGCAGTAAATATCAGTCAAGTATGCTTTATTGCTGAGCTCTACATGTTTCCAGAAGTTAACAGGCACAGCTGGGATATAAGAAATGGCAGTGTTGTATATATTTCTTGAACATACAAAATACCTTGGCTCTCTTCTCCCCCACCCTCCACATCACATCCCCAGCTGTTCTGATCATGTCACACAGTGGATGAGTTTTTCCATCGTCAGCTTCTCCTAAAATGATAACCTTTATTCAGGCTTTCATCCTCCCAAAAATAAACTGCATTATCCACTTTGTCATCACATTCAAATTAAGACTATCACAACGTATAGTGCGTGGCACAGAATAATAGAAATAGTAACTGATGGAAGGTGGTAAACTGCCTGCTGGTAGCTGTACCTAGCAGAAAATACCCAGTGCTACTATTTAACATCTACTGATTTTCCTACAAATGACTCAAATCTCTCTACCTGAAATTCCCTTCTGCCAGTTGCGATAGTGTCACGTGGCCGCAACGCCGGACAGGGAAGAATTGGAAGCTGCACCTCTCTGGAGACATGAAGCTGGTTATAACCCAAGAGAGTTGCTGGTGAAGGACGATTCAGCTTCTGAAGATTCCTAATACTCCTGAAAGACCTTTTGGTCAAGCAGGAAAAAAAGTACAYTCGATAAAGTAGTGGGGAACCATAGAAATCCTATTTTATTTCAGATAAATTAAGCATTGGTCAGAATGGACCTACTAACCCATATGTGAGAAGCAGTAACTGCAGCAAATGAAAGCAAATAGGAGTGGTGAAGGAGGTATTAAAAGAGAAAACAAACAAGTAAACAAAAAGGAAATAAACATTCACAAAATTAAATACTAATGTGTTACAGAGAGAGAATGGCTATTTCCAAACATTTGGTAATTTCAGATATTATACTGTGTTGCATAAAGTAAGGCAATGTTATTTCCTTTTAAACTGCCATTCCATTTAAACCAGCGAGCTGATGTGTGTACTTGAGGTCTGTATTTGGTAGGGATTTTTCCCCCATAGCATAAACCTTGTTGATTTAAAAAGTGAACAAAGATGAATCAGGTGGTAAATGTATTCATGTAATCATTTTCATTAATAAGCCGTTATAAATAATAGAGGGAAGGCTTTAAGTGTATAATTCTCTGTAGCACAATTGAGATTTTTCCACATCTTCAGCAGTAAGTTAATTAGAATCACCTGCATTTTCTTGGGCGGACACCAAATGGATTGCAAACAAAAACAGATTAAAATAGCTGTAGCTCATGGCATACAGATGACAAGATTCACAAAGAGGACAATCAGGCAATGAAAACCTCCTCTTTTTCAAACATTTTTAAAGGAAATTCAGCTCTTGTGAGTCGCTGTAAAAAGACGTTTGTAAGTGTTTTGCTGAAAGACTAGAATGGCTTTGTTTCTGATCCCATGATGAGTGAAAGAAATGTTTAAGAAAGATCACTTTACAGAGAGATTCAGACTGAAATGTGATGACTGTGATTCAAGCCAAGCCAAAAATTACAGCTCAGAATTAAAGGGGATGGACGTGGCTTGGGAATCCATTTTCCCACATTCCTGAATCTCAATCATCCCAGCCAATGTTTAAAAGAAAATACAGTGGAAAGCAATGAGGTCACTTTGTTTAGCTGCAAGAAGTGAGACTATCAGAACAGCAAAAGTATATATTGGAGGTAACGGCAAAATTATAGTGAGCACACTGCATGTTCGATGGTTTCATTCAAAAAAAACAGCTTTAAAGCTTAGTTTTGTTTCTTGTTACAGGGAGCCTTCTGAGTAAGTCCTGTTGTTCCTGGGGCTTTTAAACCATAAACTTCTTGAATGTCAAAGACAGTRCAACACAATAGAGAAGAAGACGAAGGCATAGCAAGCTTGATTTAGGCATTAAACAGCAGCCCTGCATAGCAGTGAACTGTGTGCTAGTTTAAATTGCACTTGCTTTCTACTGTCGCTATCCTTATTTATTTGTATATAAATATCTAAGTGGAAATTCTACCATCAAGTGATATGAAACAGAATAAAGTATATCATCCATCATATTCACTTGTTACTTATTCGCAGTATGTAATGCTCATATTCAATGTTGTAATTGCTTCCATTAAACAGTTTCTACAGGGTCTTGAAAACAATAAGATCTTAGTCAAGCTTTTCTCCTTTCATTGCATCTTGAAGTTATTACTACAAGAAAAAATGAGATTCCCTTTTTATGTAGGAATGCCCCTCATCTTCTTGATATTATTGCAGTCAAACATAGAATTATTTCTTGTTAGCTAATTTCCTAAAAAGATTCACCAAACCTCATGTCAGACACCTCCTATAGAGTAATTTCTTAGCTTGTTAAGAACTGGTACAATTTCTCCTCTCCTTTCTTTCCCCCACTATCTCTGCCTTTWCTAAATTCTGATGCAGTGTTGGATTTCTACTAATAATAGAATAAAGAAAATCTTRTTCATGCTACCTTGAATTCAGGCTTGTCTGTCACAGGTCCTGCAGCTGGGCAGTGCTGGTCATGAGTCCCRTCCCTGCAAAACATGTGAAAAATACCGATTAAGAGGACATCTCTCCATCCTTTCTTTAATACGAAGCAAAGAAGCATACATTTTATGTTTCATTTTATTTGCTTCGATATCGAGTACAGTGCTCTACTGGAGATCCTATTTGTAGCGCATGAAGAGTTGCAATCTCTTCCCTGCTTCTGTTTGATAYTCCTCTTTCTATAATTCAAGGAATCACATCAGTCATCTTTGCTATAACACTGAACGAGAGATCACGTTCAGCTAATTGTGTAAAATAACTCTGAAGTCCTCTGAAACCTACATCCAGAGTGTTGGATGTACCCTGTGTTTCTCTGTATGAAAACTTATTTTACCAGACTGTGACCATTTAAGGTGGCAGTTCAGACCTTCTATAACCTTACCTGTCCTCATCATTATTTAATATCTTACTGATCTTTGTGTCATCTGCTTACTTTGCCAACAGAGATTTTTTTCCTCGTTGTCCACATCTCTGATAAAGGTATTAGATGGCACTGGACTGAGAGCTCCACTCTTGAGAGCTCTGCCAGCTATGACCTTGTTAACTGATATCTCCCATTAATTACCACATTTTGAGGTCTGTCATTGAGCCACTTTTTAATCCATGTAATATATGCCCTGTTAATTCCATAAAATGCAAGTGCTTTAATCAAAATGTCATGTGGTACTAAGTCAAAAGCCTCATGGAAAGCCAAACATACTATTTCAACACCATTGCCTTTATCAACCTGTCAAAAATCCAATCCTCTCRAAAAATGCAACAAGTTTGCTAGACAAGGACCTGATTTCCATGAAATCATGCTGGTTGGGATTAATTATATTTTGCTATGAATTATTTGTTCATAGAGTCCTGAATTAATTATTTAAGTAGACTGTCTGGGACTGAGGTCAGTCTAGCCAGTCTCCAGGCATATCCCTCTAACKGCTTTTACAGTATCAGAATAACTCTTCTGCCACTCTTTCCAATCTTAATCATTTCCAAGTATTTCTCTATATTTTATTTGAAATGAGAGACACATGTATACCATGAGCACTGATAAGTGAAAACTGATTTTTTTATGACAGTGATTATCTCTTTGTTCTTCAGATTGACTTCCACTATCACCTGATGTTTGGTCTCCTAGGTTTGTTTACCCTTGTCTGTCTGGTARCACTATCTAACATGACATTTGTATGGCACCCACTTCTAGATAAGTAACTCCTCTGGACGAGGGATGGGACCTGTTTTCATATCAGATGCTAGCTGGGATGTTGTTTTCAGCCTCATGAATGTGATCTTTTGATGGGAGGAGTATGAGAAGTGGGTAGTTCTGACAATCAAAAGAAGTTTTTTTCCAGCAGAGCAGAGCAAATCCCAGTGTCAACCTTTGGCCCCGCTTCAGGAGCTTTAGGCCATGCCTAACCCCACCCTACACCGCACCAAAAAGCAGGATAGAGATGTCAGCAACACCGAAAACCACGCTGAGTGCAGATAGTCGTACGTTCAAAACGAGCTGGTGCTCGTTTCAACTCAAGCTGATCAAGCTGCGTACCAACTTTGCTGGTTCAAGTGTCTTCAGCTCACACCGCCTCTGCACCGCACAGTTTACATCCGCATGTCCCCTGTGCTGTTATTGCCTTTATCTTTTTTTCTCTCCATGGTGTAACTCAAATTTGTTTCATTATTCTCATCATTTTCACCTCTGATTTCCACGGTGTCAGACAAAAACTTTTTTTTTCTCCCACATTCACCTGAAATTCCAGATACCTTTTGTAACCCTAACCAGATACAGAACTTTTAATGTCAAATTTTAATGCGTCCGATTTATTCTTTGCTACTCTTCAYGATTTTCCTTCTACTGGCATACAAATACTGATCCTTTTGTGAAACTTTATTTTCGTTGCAYATCATTGTTTTGTGGTGTTTTTCTCATCAAACACATTATCTTGACGTTGGTGTATTTGCTGCATTCATGCATTTCTGCTTCTTTAAATGACTTCATGCCTCACTTTTGTGCCCTTAGTAAACTTGAAAAAAATTGTTTATAAATCAGATATTTATGGTAAGATGCATATGAAAACACGAGGAAAGAATTATAGTTTTAGGGAGAACATACCCTGATAATGACCTCTTAAATATTTGTAAAGATAGCCCTGGGCATCTGAGCCCACAAAATAGTTTATAATACAACAGCTTGATTACATAATGATACTTTAGTTTTAAAACGTATGATCTTTCTGTTTATGGGAAGGCATAATAGGCTCCTTTGAAATACAATATTTTTGCCCTGAACATAACTGATTTTAAATGAAAGGACTAACTAAAGAATGCCTTTCTTCAAGTTTGTACTTCACTTTGTTGTTGAATCCAGCACGATGGTTTCTTTTACAAAACTCCTACCAGGCCTGGGGGACCACACCTATTTCAGGATACGTTAATTGTGAAAGTTTCGTGGGTTTCTATGCAGGAAGTTACCTAGTACCATTTAAAATGGTATGTTTCAAATTCTAAATCTTGTTAAAAAACAGAGAGAGAAATTTCTGTATACCACCACCCCCCTTCCCCCGCACATAGAGAATTTCCTTTTATATTCAGTTTAAAGATATTGTCAAATAGAGATTAAGCTTAGGCAGAATGCAATGTGATTTGGGAGAGGGGTCTGTTCTATGCAACAGAAAACAATTAATGAGAAAGTTTCATTCAAGGCAGTTCATAAAGCATCAAGACTACCTCACCCATATCAAAGTCTAACATTTTAAAACATATATTTGGATAAATATATCACTTAAGCTCTAATTTTTTCCTGTGTTTTTAATGTCTCTTTGCAATACCTGGTTCCAGCTCAAACTGCTACTGGAGCTGACACTGACCTGCATTTATGGTTATTTCCATTTTGGCTAGAAGCAGGAGTGCAAGAAATGTTCTTAAATAAGCATTCTTCTAACATCTTCTGTGCAGTTATGCAGAGTGAATATAATGTTCATTATTGTTCACAAATCTCAACCAAGCCTGAATTCAGCTGCCTTTTAACTTTCTCATCAGGAGTACCTGTATAATTTTTTACATGAAAATAATTAAAATTTGCCTATAGTTTGGCAGCTAAATTGATGTAAAAGTCCTTTTCCTACATTTCTTATACCATTACAAAATTTAGGGTGGAAATACTGAAGTCATTGTCATGCTTTTGGCTATCATTTCTAATTCTGGGTCCATCCTATTCTCAGGTCCTCATTAAAACAAACAGAAACAGAGTTGGAGATTGGGATACAGAGCAAATAGAATACTTGTTCTCCTCTAAGGCAAAATCCAGTGGTTCTTCCTTGATAAACCACACTCCAAAACACAAGAAGGTCACCCTCTAGYGAACAACAGTTGGACTTTATTACAATGAATATTTTTTCTGAAACATTCTTTACCACTATACTTAAGGCCAGCACCAGATAGGAAACTGCAAGGCTTTTGTTTCATCTTGTTCCCTAAGTATTTATAGCCTGCCGTGAAGAAACACTGACAGCASTGCAGTGATGTTTTTATTCTTGATAGAGGTGCTCTTAAAAGTGAATTTGCTTTGAAAATTGTTCATAGAATCAGGATATTAGAACTATAAAGACATATTTCTCTCTCTCTTTCTCTCTCTCTTTTGCGCCTAATTGGATTTCCAAAATAAGTTGTTAACAATCCAGCTAAGATAATGTGGTCATGAAAAGGATGTCCAAATCCACCAATTTGCATTGGTTTGGTTTGGCTTAACTTTCAAAGTTCTTGGAGCAGAAAGTTGATGGCACGTGAACACTATAATTGGCTTGATATTCTTGGAATTTTTTTTTTTTTTTCCACTCTGCCATATTGTATAGTGTCCAAATGAAATGYTAATCAGACCTCATTTCTGGACCAAAGTAAATTTAAAACAATAATAATGCACTTGTATACTCCAGGACATTTTGCAAGATGTAATAGCCACCAATTTGTAACATAGTTTGTCATTTTCACTTGATCTGGGTAATTTATGCAGGTTCCAAAATGATGCTATTAATGTGAGACATAGCTATTTCACCCAAAGTGACATGTATTGCTTTCACTTCCATATATCCAAAAAGGTTAAGAACTGAATTGAGTTAGATCCAAACAAAAGTTAACATTCTGTTTTGGGGCTTGTCTGTTTGTTTGTTTGTTTTATTTTTCCTCTTTACTTTCTGGTTTAGACTTCAATTTACATGATGCAATTCTTAATCCCTTACCACAAGAGACCCACATTGCTATGCTGGGAATTACTCTTGCTCTCTCACTCTCCCCTTACCAAAACAGAATGAGACTCTTCAGATTTAGGATAGAATTGCATTACTTAAACATTTTAGTAATTTCCATTTGCTCATATGTTATATATCCAGTAGATGGATAACTTCCAAGTGTTCTTGATTACCAAATCCTTTTTGATTTCTCTTAAATAAACTTTTTCTTTATCCCTCTGTAACCAAAGGGGATCTTCCTGAAATGAATCATCACTCTCAGTATTATGTTGCAGGACACCCACAGGTGCAGGGTAGAAAATTGTCAAATAAAAGACATAGATAACCAGTGTATAATATGGAATTATTATTCATTTTTAAAATAGATTACTTAATGTAAACCAAATCAGGATGTTCCTAGCAGGATAGACATAAAATAAGAACTGTATTTTATAGAGAAAGAAAACAAACACACAAACAGAAGACTTTATTTGGTTTCRGTCTGCATCAAAAGGAGAAGTAAATCTTCTAAAATGTTTCAAGATCAGTGAGGAATACCTGCAAGCAGTTGAGTGCACTGGCTATGGCACTCATCTGCAGAGGCATGATGCAAGTATCTTTGAAATAAGGCCTTGAACCTCAGCTCCTTCCTATTTAAGTGTTATTACAATTGGGCTTCTGCCTTTTTGACTTGTTTTCACTCTTTCYTATAGTTTCAGTTTTTCTTTTTTCCCCACCCTGAATCGTAAAAAAAAATATCCCCCTAGATACATTGTCAGGAAATATTTCCCAAAAAGTTTTGGTTTTGACAAATTAGTGTTTTCCAAGAGAAAGGCTTTCTCTGAAATTGCTTGCCAAAAGCTAATTAAAACTTGTGTTCCAAGTGATGAGTAGCCTTAAAAAAACCTGTTTGGTGTAGATTCTCTTAGCTTCTTATGTACTTGCAAGTTTTAAACGTGAAATGACAATGTACGGCTTAGTGTTTTCAATTTTTAAGCATGCAGATTTGGTCGTTGTTGCACAATAGCTAATTCTCCCGGGAAAGGAGAGCAGTTCCCATGTGCTTTGAAATGCTACAGCTATGCAACCGGGGCTGGAAGTGCTATTTTAAACAGTCATATCAGCAGAGCTTGCTGTAGGAGATAATATGTCACAAAAGGGAGTATGACATCTAGTTTCACCTAGAAGATAAACCTTGAGTAGATATGCAGGGAGAAACAAGACTGTCAGGTTGTCCTTGAAAAGAATGGCCTATATTAATGAAGAAATGTACTCCAGGGCATATGCTATTTGGGATATTTAATTTCATCTTCAAACTTGTCTGATCTGCTATGAAGAATATAGTAGAGAAACGTAGAGTCTCACGCACGTCACGATTTCAGAGTGGGCATCTCACCGCTTTATTTTCAGAAAGGTCACAGCCTCAGAAATTCACGGCTGAAAAACCCAGGCCCCCGACTGAGAAGTTTCCCCAGCGCTATTAATATAAATACCCCACGTTTAAGCAGGGCTCGCGTAGCGTCGTGCGTATCCCAAATAGCCCTTCCCCACCAGCATGAGAGCTAATTCACTCTTCCTTTCCCGTCACACTCAAATACCCTTGCAGAACCGTATTCTGCTGACAGAATTACAAGATAATTACAGCTAGGTGTTTTGTATTCACTTAAGTTAATCTACCACTTTTATTTTTCTTTGTGGCTTTAATCAGGCAGGAGGCACTTCAGTTGCTGTCAGGTGGATTATTTCTCAGTCGTTCACTACACGGCTCTTCTTCATACTTGTTAGGGCACTTCTGGCTTCCTGACAGACGTACAAAGAAAAATACTTATATGATCTAAAATGAAATATGTGTTTCTCTTTCAGGTCTAGATGTTGATGGAATATACAGAGTTAGCGGCAATCTGGCAACAATACAGAAGTTACGATTTGTTGTCAATCAGGGTAAGTGATTCCTCCACCCTGGTAATGTTTTGTTTAGTACTTAACTGTCTCAGATGACAGTATTTCAGAATCTGCTATACATTAGTGGCATAGAATGATGAGCCGTGTTTTGGAAAAGAGAGGAAAGGGAAGGTAGAAAGATATTGCACAGAGGGAAATGTCAGCTAGGAGAAGAAAAACAGCAGAGTAAGCAGAGGAAAATAGTAGTTAAACTATTTAAGAAATAGATAAGAAACAAACAAACAAAAAAACAACAAGAAAACAAAAGCAAAAAGGAGGAAATGGATACATGAAATAAGGTGGCAAAAAAGCATATGTAGAAACCAAAGAATCAAAGTGAGGAAAAAAATAAAGATTAAAAGGAAAAATAGCAGATTGTTTGGATGTTGAAAGTTAAATAAAACCAAAAGTAGAACAGGGATCCAAAGGAAACCAGCAAAAGAGAAAGAGGTGCTGAAAAGGACTGAAAAGGAAATACTAAAAGTAGAGTACTGGCTCTGTCAAAGTCAGTGGAAGATTTACCGCTGATTTTGAAAAAGTGAAGATTTGACCCCAGGAAATGAGAAGAGGAAAGATGAATATTTTGGGAACTTGAGAACCAGAATTAGAACCAGCCTTCATATTTACTGAACCTATTTCCACAGACTCCAYGTATAATAAACGTATTTCCACAAATACAAAAGAACATTTTTCACAGATGTGGCCTAAATGAATCTAATATTGATCAACAGATACCGTTACAGGTGTGGAAGCTGATATTGGTAGCTAATTAGGATGCATGACAAATACATTCACCCTCTGAACAGTTTACTACTCTTGGCAAAGACTAAATACCTCCACACTTAATAGCTTAGCAAATATCATCAAWGACAGTGAACCTCCTGGACTACTTCATGAAAAAATAAAATTAAGCTTCTCAGAAATTAGGAAAAATCCCAAATCTTAAACTGCATTAAAGACTTTATGCACTTTTGAATGAATCAATTAAAAATGTGAAACTGCTGCAACATTTTCTCCTACTTTTTATTAACTCTTTTAAAGTTACMTGGAGACTATTACCAGAACTGCTAAATATTATGTATTGTATGTGGTTTCTTGGAGATGATAGCTGTTGGAGAACAACTTCCTCRATTAGTTTCAGACTATACATATGCTAAGACTTTTGACTCAAAAATTCTCATGAAATTGAGAGATATGAGAGACGTAAAAATATTTCCGCCTTCAAGCCTTTGAAGACCTACATCTCTAGGGAAGGTTTCAGGRGAGCAGTAGATGTCTGCCACCTCCTCAGCTGCTCCAGATCAGTCTCGTCTTCAGCTGAAATTGGAGGGTGAACTCTGGTTTATGAGGAMTCAGTATTTATGCCAGTAAATTCAGTGAGACCGAATAAATTGTCAGCCTCATGGTTTTGACTCATTACTTGGGTTCCCTTAGATTTATAGTTGTTGGGTATTTGTGTGTCGATAATGTAGTCTGCCTTGGTTTTCAAATGACCGTACATTGTATTTTGTTTGGAGACAGAGGGGCAAAACCAGGATTTTCTATTCTTCTTCACTGCCTCGGGTCTTTGCTCAGGAAAAAATGCGCCATAAAAATAATGGTCCTGTCTATCATGTCTCGTGGCATCCAAAGGTTAACGTACTTGAGGTTAACATTACTGCTCAAGTTTTCACCTAAAACAGATGGGCTGATACTGTAAAGCTAGACAGAAGTCTAAGCTGGCTTTTTGCAGCACAGAGGTACCAGGCACCTTTTTCTTCTGGTTTATACCACTGTGAAAAATGAATATATAAAGGTGAAGTTAATGACACATTAAAGCCACTCTGACACTGGTGACTTAGGACACTTGCAAGAAATCCGCCTGTTGAGTGACCAATGGAAGCTGCAGGCAGGAGACAGCCCCCTGAGGCACAGCATACCTGCAAAAAACACCGTGGGGAGATGGGGTGAACAGGATTTATTTAACATATGCGTGGGAGGGCAATAGCGGTCTCCAGCCGATGTCCCCAAGGGCCTGTTGTCCCCTGTCAATTAGATGCTGAAGACAGCAGCAGTTTCAAACTGTTTCGTGAAGTCACAGAAGTTACTTGGAAAACCAGTATGTGCTCCCAACCTGCTTATTTACCAGTCTTCTAMAGCTCTGCAGTGGGATGATGTTTAATAACGCGCTTGCCACGCATCACTTTTTCACTTGGTAATTATTGTGACCTCCTAGGTTCAATCCCTTCACCTTCATCTTTCTGTAGTTAACAGTGGGAAAGCAGTATTTATATATATGATTCTCCCATAGAGCTTTTTTTTATTATAGTTAAAGTTTAATTTAATTGTAAATGCAAACAAATGTTCTGAAAAAGCCTATTTACACTGCAGAGATTGGCTGTGCAATCAGTTCTTATACAGGCCAAATACTTAATGGGCTCTTTCGTCCTGCTTGCTTTGCCATTGTGTTACACCTACATTTATAGGATATAAATAATATGTATCACATTGAAAATTAAAGATCATAGGCTGGTTGCCATATCAAAGTATTTTTTATTAGAATAATCATTAATTAGAACATAGCAAAGCTTTATTTGGCTCCTTTTCCTATACTGTTAATGTCATCTGCAGCATCAAAAATTAAATAAGAGAGAACTAGTGAGTATGAAAGGAAAACAAATAACAGTTGACAGCTTCATCATCAAAGAAGAAATAAGAACAGTAAAAATCTAAAAAGACCCTTGAAATTCTAGATTTTTCGGGGTGAGGATGGGTTTACAGTAAAAAAACATGCCTTATATCTTTTTAAATTCTCTGAATATGCTTTGTGTTTCCTTCTCATTTCTTGAGGTAGGCGGCTCCTGAAGAGGGCTTTGACCTTTCCAACACGAGCATCAGCAGAACAAACTACCTTATTTACTTCATCCCTTTCGCAGAGTTTTCTTTTTCTATAAAAGTCTATTGATATCACACCTTTTTTGCTTCTGTGCAACAGGATTATTTTTTATCTATGATTTATTTTCCCATTAAGAGCTGAAAAGATCAGTTGATCATAAGAGGACCAGGCTATAACATCTCTCAGCACTTTCAAAACTCTCAGTCATCATTTTTCAAATCACTGAATCAAGGCAGTCGGAGCTGTTTGGRCCAATACTGACATCAGGAAATTTGTACTTCTCTTAGTCTACAAGCACTAAAAGAATTTTGGTTTTAGAAACTAAGCTACCAGTCATTCAGTATTTCTGGCTGTTAACCTATGGCAAAGGTTTCTATAATAGCCAGAGGCATTAGACAGAGAYGTCCATTCCTCTTGTGCTTTCTGTATTATTGGTTAAGTTTAATAGTTGCAATTTAAAAAAAAACAAAACAAAACAAAACACATTGGTACTTGGCAATTGTTTAGGGATTTTATGAAAAATCTGGAGGACTTTTGCTGATTTTAAGCAAGGTCCAGTAAGTTAAAGTTTTTACAGATATTTATAAGGTTATCCTTTTAATTCACACCTGTAGGAAAAGGGATAAGATTCTATAAATGGGTCTGTTAAGCCATGTAGAGTGTGCTGGCAGTTCCAGGATATGAACATGCAACTAAAAAGATCAATTGTTTTGGCCCAAAGCCCCAGGGTGGGGCTGGCATGGTCCCTTAGCCCATGGGCAGGGGTGGGGGAGCTCCAGGTGGGGCTGCTCAGGGCCATTAAGGCACCACTATATGAAAGTGGAGACAGCTGGGAGATGCTTTTCAAAAGCAAGCTTCTGACCTCATCAAAAGTGCCAACAGTGAGGCTAAAAGTGCCTGAGAAAGAAAAAACAAAAAAAAGGGAGGACTCTTCATCCATAAGGAYGTTAGTATGCAAGAGTGTGAATTTGTGGAGTGCTCCCTGCTCTSGTCAAACCCATCGTGTTGATGCACATGGTGATATAATGGGGTAAGAYCTTCTTTGTGCTAAACCCTAGGGGTTCCCTGTCCTCCCTGTGCATGCCTGTCCCAGCAATCCTCAATTGCCCTCTGTGCTTGAAGATCAGAGATACCTGGGTGAGGAGGTAGAAGCTTACTTCTTTATGCCTCCTGTGCTAATCTGCTGGGTAGCTGGAAAGGCATCCAATTTCTACGACTGTCAAACAAGCAATTTTCATGAGTACTAAATTAACTGAAAAAAATGGAGCTATAAAGGGTTCATAACACATTGCTGAAACACTAGGATTCTATCCTAATGCATATATGTTCAGGGAAACTAACCATAGAAATACAAATTTCAATACTTACTGGTTCATTCAGTAAGTGTTGGTTCATACATAATACAAGAGAGTTCCTAATTGTCTTTATATCCAATGTTCTGTTTGCAAAATGCTTGGTATTTGCTGTACAGATGACCTTTGCATCCCGTTATTTCATTTGGATTACCTTGTGMGTTAACTGCGAAACACCACGTACCGTCCAAAGGTCAATTACTGTGTTTTTATGGCTTGGTTACTATACTTATGTACCAAAGGGGGGGGGGGAGTGGAATATGAATTTTTACAAAGGCTAAATAYTATGTTATTGCAGAGAGGTACATTTCTTATGGAACATGGAAAAGGACAGGCAAAGATGTCTGAATTGGTAACTACATTGGGGAAAAAGGTGAATTTAATTGTAATTTAATTTAACTGACATTACCTCAAGTTAAAAAAAAACAGTTGGCAAAAATAATTAAAATATTTCTGTTGTTTCTGCTATAAGACTATACTGAAATAGAATTTAGTTTAAGAAAAATTAGAAGTAAAATTTAAACCACAAATACGTGAACCGATTGCGAATATTTATTAACTAAATAATTTAATAATAAAGAAAATGCCTACTTGATTAATTGTTACAGAGTAAAAATTACAATAAAACTGTCTTGATCAGTGCTTTGCAGAAGCACCATTACTGTCTGTGCAGTTGTTTAACAAGGATTTAATTGGAAAGATAAGTGAATGCACATTTAAAAGTATTGTTAATTTGCTTTATAATCACCCCATCCTTCACAGTATTGACAGCACCAGGCACAAACCCCTTTCTCTTTTACAAGTATTATTTTCCATATGTGCACAATAAATTCTGAAGCAGTAATTGGAAATTTTATGGATTTCAACATACCTAGTGTTTTGAGTTTATAGGTGCCATATCCCCTGTCTAAAGGTAGCTCATAGGTGGCATTGTAAGTAAAAATCATTGCCTTTTTATTACCCATGGGCTGTTTTGGAGGTTGTGATGTAGTAGTTTGTTAGTTTTTTGATTTGGGTTTTTTTGGTTTTGTTTTTTTTTTTTTTTYCCTCTCCTAAGGAATATCTAATTCCTATTTACTTTTCCTTTCCATTTGAAATATCAACAAAATCCTCATTGCAACATTATTTTTGATTTAATAAACAACAGCCGTCAAAACCAGTAATCTTCAATATGTTTATATTCCATCTGTACTTACATTTATTGTTTTAAAATGGCTTGGATTAATCTAATTGACAAGTAAGAGTCCAGACCATATGAGCAGCTAAGGATGATACCTTTAACCAGCAGGATTCTTCAACTGTGCTGACACATTCTTTATCAATGAACTATGAGAAAAGAGGAACAAATATTCAGATTTTTTTTTTTTAATATTACTGATTATATGAGCTTGCTGGGACCATATGTCTGAGCCTCGGCTATCAGGAACCAGAGTGGTTTCCCGACTGGCTCTGCCTCAGCAGGCAGAGCCCATGGAGCTGACACAAGACTGAAGCTGCCTTTGAAACGGAGCCGCCAGGTCAACACAAATGGGCTGGGTGGTTCTGAAGCAAGCATTTAGAAGGAAAAAAAGAGGGGGGAGAAAAAAAGGGAGGAGGGAACTTGGGGTGGGGGGTGGGGGGAGAAAGAGAAGCAGCTCTTTTTCACAGCTTTATTTCTTGAAAAGAAAAAAAAAGGAAAGAAAAAAAAAAAAACAAACAAAACAAAACTCCCCATTCAAATATACCCAAGTCTTTCCATTGACCCAATATATCCATTTCAAAGGCAGCCAGCAGCTCTGGTCCTGCCGTTAACAAAGGCTCTGTGGGCAGAGGAGAGCAGGTCCTCTGTCAGCTGCCAACTTCCAGAGAGCAGCTACAAACATGAAGGTCCAACAGGACCGTCACAGGTTTTATTTTAAAATTGCAGCAAGGATCACTGGAAAAAGAGAAAGAAAAAAAAAAAAAAAAAAAAGAGGGATTGGTTCTCTCTTGCAGTCACTTTCCTGTTTGTTTGTGAGTCCTTAAATTCTTGTGCATATGCATTAGTGAGATTTCCCGTTGTACCCTGCCATCTCATACATTTTTAGACGTTTTGGGAGGTTATTCATTGTATTTTTCAAGCATACATGGGTACGCTTAGAAACACGCAAACGTGTCTTGGTTGGGGTTTAACCTTAGAGCCACCCTCCAGCCTTGGTGAYGTTCTCTGAGTGATCAAGTGTGGCCCAGACAGCAAAGCCTTCCTCGCTTCTGCCAGCAGTTATTCATGTAACCAGTCTCACTCAGAAACCATAAGAATGGTCCAAAGTTCACATTGGAAATATCAGGCTCAAACTGGGCTACTTGTTAGCTGAGAACCAAAATGTCTTGAAAGCTTTGAGTCAAAAATAGTTTTTTCTTTCTTTTTCACACTTCCCAGGCAAGCACAGAAAATAAAATGGACTGAAGCAATTTTCAGAAATAATTATAAAACAGCTTGTTTCTGGGTTAAGACCTGCATATGCCAAGCTGTAGCCAAGAATTTTTTATTTTTTTTTAATTTTTTTCCAAGCTTTAAAACTCTGACAACAGGATACTTTAATTGAGCCCACAGTAGTTTGTGAATCAATTAATATGTGTGTGTTACTGATGTGGGTTCTTCCCTTTTCTGTGTCTGAATGTCTATTTTAAGATACAGAACTTTTTTTTTTTTTTTTTTWTTCAAAAGAAGGTGTGGTTTTCATATCTTACCCTTCTCTTTCCAGAGGGGAAGGGGGGGAAGTATAGTACCCTAAACAGTGATTTGTAAGTATAAGTCAGGTGATGAAACCTGATGGAAATACTAATTTTTGCAACCAATGCTTTGAACTATTTTGTAAATAATGTGCATCGTATACAAAAAAAGGGATGAGAGAGCTAGAATATTAATGTTTTCCCAATATAACTTGTGTTCAGTGTGAAGGAAAAAAAAAAAAGATAAATAATCAGAATTATAAGCCTTAGTTGCCCAATCTGTAGCTCTAGACACTGCACAATTTCTGTTACCAATGGTATCGTCATGTTTTTCTTTTCAACGGTGTGATGAAAAAGTGGGTAGAATGGGTCAGAAGAGGCAGTAAACTAGGTTAGTGTGGTCAGCCACAAACATACCATGGATTTTATGGCACGTATTGTATGATGAAGCATTTAAGACATGCCTTTTATTTCTTCTCTAACCACAGCACTATTTGCATTACAATAGCTTTTTGCTTAGTAACACTTAAAGAAGYTGAAGAGTTTCTTGATAACCCCTCAAGGAGTGTTATTTAGGCACTAAGAAGGACTGTAGTGTTGCATGCTGTAGCAAGGGATTGCTTTTTTTTTGGGATGCTCTTCGTTGTCATGGGTGACTCTTTGTTTGTGTTTGTTGTTCTGATAGTAATGCTACAGGAAATACCATTCCACAGAGCTTCAGAATAACAAGGGAAGGAAATAATTTATCGAGTCATTTGTTAAAAGTATTAACACGAAAACTTTCTAACTATGATTTTTAGGGTGATGGAATAACCTCGAAGCTGGGGGTTGCCAGGCATATTTATAGATTAACTGAACCAAGTATCAAAGGTATTTTGCATGGGGTGATCTTGTGCTGCAAGGAGATGGGTACCCTAGAGAACTAAGTTGCRTGGTTCCTACTTAAAGTTGGTCATGCTGAAGGTCTTACAAGATCGTGGTGTGGCCTAATATTTGGGGTGGTTTTCTCCCCTGTGGTCAATATCTGTAATTCTGTGGTTTGTATGTAACACTAGCTGGCAAATACAAACATGCAATAGGGTCTGCAATAAAAAGGGTGATGTTATATGTGGATGTACATGACATAATATTATGCAGGGTGGCATGGGATGAGAAGTTACCACACTGCGGGATTAGGCTTTGTCATGGTATTTGTGGTCTCTTCTATACTGAGAACTGGGAAAACCATAAATACTGTGGCAGATACAGCTGTTGCGAGTAGTGAGTGATTCTGGTGGGGGGAGACCTAGGTAATGCATTTAACTGTTGAACTCCATTGGTTATTTTAGTGGGAGGTAAGAATGCTGGGGACCAAACTGGGACATCACTGGGGGCCAAACTGGAAAACTTTCAAAAGAAAAAARCTACGAGGGAAGAAAAATAAAGGAAAAAATCTAAGCTACATCTTCTATGATCATTGGAAACTTTCGCTTTTATGAGGGAACCTACGTTCTTTTCTTGATTGTCTCTTTTGTGGCTACAGAATTTCTTAGAAATATATTCCTGCTAAAAAATAATTTGTTTTCTTAAGAAATCTTCAAGTCACTCATATTATCATTTTTTATGGATTTAGAATTGAATATTCCTGTCTTTTTAGTCTTTCTCTCTCTTTTTTTTTTTTTTGTTTTCTTTAATAGTATTGTTGTGTAATTCAGTGGAATTTTTTGCATGAGCAAATTATCACAGTCCTGGAAAGCATTTTCCCTTAATACATTCTTTGGACATTTTGGGCTTGATTCAGTTCCTTAATAATTGGTATATAATGCCACTTGAGACGATGCTGAGTACCAGAGTGACCCTCACAAGTCTGGTGGGTCTACCAGAGGACATAAGGGAGAGTTATGCCCTTGGAGACCGGGTGCTAGAAGCCAGGTGAGATGTCTTAGAGCATTTAAGAAGCATTAGATGCCTATATATAGGCAAATGAATACTTTTTCTTGACTACACCATTGGATTTTTCCCTTTAAAAAAAAAAAAATCATATATATCTGTATAAAAATATTGCATGTATATTTAGTGGGAAAAACAAGTTGTTTTTTTTTAAAGGGAGCTTTAAGAAATCCTGATATAGAAAAGTGTTGTATCCCACTGTCCTGAACAAACACATACTGCATACATAAATATAAAGAGACATTGCTTTCCCCTTCTCTTGCAAGTCTTAATTTGCACTTTAGACTTATTATTGTAGGGATTATTAAACATATTAATTTAAACACTTAGAGAGGTAGTCACACTGTATTTTAATTTCAAAGTTATGCACGGTACCAGAGTCTTAAAAGTGAGAACGTAGCATAGCTCTCACTTGAGTTTTCAGCTCTCATCTGAATGTTAACACTATTCAGTCTGTAGCGTGCCTGTTGTCAGTAAAAGTAACAGGGATTGTTCAGATCTCTTGAGATCAAAAGTCCCGTTTCCCAACTCTACTGTAATAATCTGAGCCTAATCAAAGCCCTTSGTGTGGACGAACACCTCAGGGTGAGCTGTGAGAATGATGCTTTTTGAAATCRACCGCTGAATCCGTGGTTCTAATTTCAACGCATCGTCTCTTCTTATTATAATTACTATTATTATTTGTACAACACAACTATGGTAAAATTATGAAATAATTAGGATGTGGAGAACTGAATATGATGGAACAAATATTTTATAATCTTTTTCCCCCCTACTACACAAGCAGTGTCCAAGATGGARCCAAATCAGCTAGTTTATAATGTTTTTCTGTGTCCCTCTTGCACACTCTTTTTTTTCCCTATTACCAGCTGACATAACATGGGAGACTTGGCTCATCCACGAGTTGCACCCTGGGCTGACATTGGGACATATATGGGCAGGAGATATTTTGGGGTGGCTGTAACCTGGAGTTAGGCTATGGTAAAATCCTGATATAAACCTCACCAGACTTTAAGCACAGCATTTCTCACCTCTCATAAGCTGAGTAAAGATCATAATAAGAGGCATCTTTAACCTGAAACCAGTTTTAAAATGATGTTACCAAACTTTGGCTGCAGTTGGGTTCATCACACTTTTAAATCCCATGAACCGTAAAGACTGGACAGGGCAGACTGTTAGAAGGTGAAAAAAATCTCTTGAAAGAGAAAAAGATAGTGCTATTGCTGGATTTTTACTTATTGTAGTATACCAAAAAGAGATCTCTTTTTTTTTCCCCCACTGTAATCAGATAATTAAAAAACAAACAAACAGGGATTTCAAAACACATTTCCATCAACCAACATTATGTGCTTATGATACAGAAGATTGAGGACGACTTAATTAAGTAGATAGCAGCAGTGAAGAGAAGATGGATGTGAGGAGGAGGAGATTACTTGCTCTTCATAGAACTTGGTTTAGCTGGTGTCACATGCCTTTCCAGGGACAGAGCATCAATGCTAAAAGAAAAGGAAAATACAGGAGAAAAATGGCTAGAAGGTTATACCACTTTGGTGCTAAAAGCTACTTCTTATTGTAAGAAAATTTAGGTGCTTGAAAAKTTAGGTGCTTGCTCAGTGTTTTTTTCAAGGATAACGTGGACACTGGCTGAGGAGACAGGATAACCAGTTTCAAAATAAGAARTAGCCAGTGCTCAGGAAAACACGACGCTATAGCATCTGAATAATTGTAGGCAAAGCTGTGTGATGCCTGACTTGAGGTCTGTATGGGTGGGACAGGAGGGAATTGATCCTATCTAGAAAAAAGGGTACAGCTGGGAGGGCAAACTGGAGATGTGAAACTCTGCATGAGGACATTTGGGCTAMAATGTGATAACAAAAAGACACCCAAAACAGCTGAAAGAGCAATATCRAGGGCTTGTGGTATGTCTTGCTGAATCCGGGAAAAGAAACTTACTTTTGTTTTTTCCATGTTTAATGCTTTGCACAAATGAAGATGCTAAAGCAACTTAGAGATATGTATTTTTGAATCAGAGCCACATGATAAAGCATTCAAACATAATGCAAATAATTGCAAACTGATGTATCCAGCAGTTTAAAAAAAAAATGAATAAATAATTTAGCTTTACACATGGGCAATCCTTGCTAAAAATTGCAAATCAGAACTCTTCTGTTTGAATGTATTTTATTTTGTTAATGGATTCACTAATATGAAAGGCATCTAATTGTATAATGTATTATTAGTCATTTTCTTTGGCAACCTATTAACTTTAAATAATTCTAATATTTAACATTTTACAACATGCACAACAAAGTTCTTCTGTCTCCAGCAGAGGAAAAAACATGCATTAATAATAAATTTTTCATTACTCTTTCTACTGTGTATGTTGTGATACATATTTGAGCAGAAACGTTGAAAATTGAAGTGTAAAATAACAAAGCATGTTAGATGGCATTTTTAAAACATACACTGTAATATACTATGGTCCTGTAAATACAAGAGCTAGAATATAATTCAGTACAATTAACTTATTTTAAAATTGAGTCACATATAAATTGTGATATGATATAACTAAGTGCATCTACTAAATGTCTTTTCAGTGATAGCTGAACTGGAGTGTATAAAATGGTGATTAATGCCTACTAATGGAAGTGATCTCCACCACAAGTTGTGAGCACTGTGGTTGTGGCTGAGTATTATAACCACTCCCAGAAACACTGATAATCTCTAGCAAATCCCCAAGTTTTCCTGGGTTAGAAATAAAAAGRCAGGTCACATTAGAAATTTTCTCCTTATGGCGTTTTTTTCTTTTGTTTTAGTAGGTCAGATCTTGTTCCCGTGTATTGTGGAAGTATTATGGGAATGAGCAATGTCTAAGCTGCTTAACAAATGCACACTTTCCCCACACCAATCTGTTTTCTGGGGACAGCCAGGCTAGTGTTATACAGCATCCTCTCGGTTGGGTGCTATTAATGTTAATAAAATGCACTTAGCACTTAACATCTYGAGATCTCAAAAGAGCTTGCAAAGCAGCATCATTATCTTTACATTATGGGTAAGGAAAATGAAGGATGGGGAGAGTAAAAGATTTGCCCAAGTTTCCACGGTAAATCAGTGACAGAGCCAGGAGCAGAGCCAAARTCTGTTGATTTATAGTCAGTCTCTTATGTAGTGTGCCATGCCATTTCACCAAACTCCATTTGCCAAGTCCCTACTGGGTACAGAGACTGCAGATAAGGCTGCAGTCGCCCTCTGAAATCTGGATTTTGGGCTCAGAGTAATGCAAAGCCAAATTAGAGCTTCAAATGCGGGTCTCCCCTGTGATGCATCTCCAAGTGCAGGGCCACCTGCGTAAAGGACGGCAGTGCAAAGATGCATGAATAAGCTGCTTTAAATTCCTCTGTGCTGGGGCTACAGAGTAAAGGGACCTAGTCCTCGAGGAGCCACAAGTACGTTTTACATGTGAATGAGGTCCTGGTTTTCATTCCTGTGGYGGTGGGGATGCATCACCACGCATTGTGTTTTGCATGACTAAGCCTCATGGAGCTATGTGTTTGCACTGAGTATTTTGTAGTTGCTTTTGAAAATGACTTCAAGATAATATATGAACAGATATGTAAGTTGAAGGGCTTGTGCTAACATCTCTGTGAGATACCAAAATATTACTAGCTATATTTGGTAAGTAGGAAAATGAGGAGMTGAGTAACATGCCTAAGGAAGTTTGTGATGATTCAGGAATACAAACCAAATCTTGTTTCAAATCCTTTGCCCTAGCCCCAGGGTCATCCTCTTTTCAGCTCCCTTAGGAGRCACAGTACAGACCAAAGCCTACAAAGAACTGGCTGTCTTCCTGCCACTGTGGATCACAGGAACAAGCAGCCAAGGGATGGGTTTGGTCAACGTGCTCAGCCCTTCTAGGTGGGCATCCTTCCCTACAGGAGTGAAACACCTTCAGACTCCCCCTCGCAGTTTTATGCCTCTGTTYACAGTAATTGTTAGCAGTTGTAGTGGTAATGTTGGTGATTAATTTCTTCAGTGTGTTTGCATGTGTGTGCCTGTATTTCAAGAGGTTACCCATGAAGAGCAAAGGTATGTAGCGAAGAGGACAACAAGGAATTATTTATTTTAGACTAAGGGAAAAATATAATGCCTCCCAGCCCTCCGACTGCCTTTCTGGGGTTCCTGCAGACACATGTCCTGCCTGCTGAGAAGCTCTAACTCAGCTGGAGTCCTTCAGTTTTCAGATTAAACATAGTCCAAGGCACTGAGTTACCTACAAGGGGGTATTTCCCCTCTGGTGAGMCTCCATGCATGCCTGCACTGGTCAGATCTCCTCGTAGTATCAGCAGCATTTAAGCTTAGCCTTTGTTTTTCCTGCTGGCCTACCAGTTTTATCCACCTCTGGTGCCACCTCGGCCAAGTCTGAACTTATTGAAGTGCTTCCTGCAGTTCACCTACTCCAGTTCACTGTAAAGGTGCTGTGATTCAGGCATCTGCTTACCTCCTTCCCGCTACTGGACTAAGCATTTGGGGTTCTGCCGGCGGAAGATAGGGCCACGTAATGCCATGATTTAATATAAATACAAGTCGATGGCTGTTTGTTCTCTAACACATTCTGGCTGCAGTCTCGGTGAATAGGTGTGCGTGTCTGAACTCAGCTTGGCTATTCACAGCTCCACAAACGTGTGCATGTTTCTGCATACAGCTTGCTGAGTTTTATTTCCCACCCTGCATCTAAATAGGCCCTAAAAATTTGAGCTATTCTTTCTCTCTTATCCTGGTAAGTCATATCAGAGGGCTTTGGAAGACTTTAGGTTTGCAGTGAAGCTTGCACTGCTATGTAATTTTGTGTATCTGTGCTGTTGAAAACTAAGAATTTAGGTCGGGCTTTGTATAAAAAAAGCTAATATAAGGTGGACAACTTTATTTTACATCCCTATGCATTTAAAAGTCCCATTTGGAAAAGAAAACAAGATAGCAAACACAAACATGTGTTGGATTATTTCTTGCTAAGTAAATGTAGCACTGTGAAAGATTGACAGCACGGGAAACTGGAGTCCTCCATTTATCCACACTTCATTTCTATCCATTTATCCACACTTCATTTCTAATATCTGGCTTCAACAGCAGATTGTAACCATAGAAAGGCTATAGACTCTGGGTGAAATGGCACTCCCTTTTGGATCTAGTTTTATAAAAGAAAACAATTATTCACAGAATGCATGTCTTTATTCTTTATTGCACATTTCAAAGTCTCCATGAATACTCATTTGCATGTGACAGCTAATGCTGCATCTTGTATTGGCCAGTAAGAGGCATGATTGCACTAAATTGGAAGCAGCAGGCACAGGTTTTCTTTTAAGAATGGGGGTGGGGGTAGCCATCCACTGGTACTGTTCTCAAGTCTTCAGTCAACACGATTTTAGAACAGTTGCAAGTCTAGTTACTGGGATAATAAATCCCAAATTAACTGAATATGCAGATTTCACTTCCATTAGGTTACAGTCTTTAAATTGACATACGCTTCACTTTATCTTTTGTTAACAACCCCAACTTTTAAAGCAATCGAGAAGTGGAGAATTGAAAATACTAAACCTGTACTTCTGGAGTGAAAAATGAGGACAGTAACATTTCCCAAACTGATATTACTATTTCTTTTTCTCCCTCTTTCTTTTTTGATAAAACTAAAGAAGTACATTTGCTCACCCTGCATAATTTTTCCAAATTATCTTGTTATCTGAATGACACACAGGATAGCAAAATCCCAGCAATGCAGAAAGGCTGTTGCCGGCAATGCTCACAATAAAATCCATGTACACGGCAGCAACAGAAAATATTTATTTGGTAACATTCCTATTCCCTTTTGAAATGCATGCAGTTTCGACTCAGAAGCACTGGAAGATATCGAGATAAATACTTCTATGGTTTCTATGTAATCCCTTTGAAAATTATCTGGAATATAATGGGGACAAAAGCAGCTTCTTGAAAACTACCCGAAACTCACTCTTTTCTTAAATGTAATCTCCCAGCAAAATAAGAGAGTGTAGGAACTAGCTGCTCATAAAAGTGAGGAGATGAAGAAAAACACCTTGAAAAGGTTTGCTATAGAGAACAGCGTATCATGATCACTCATTTCCAAAAAGTTAAAATTGAAAGCTGCTTTTTTTTTCTCTCCTATTTCCCGACAGCTACAAGGCTTTCATACTTTTCGTTAGAAAGCCTTAAAATGCCATATGAATTGTAGCTAAAACATCAGAAAGTTTTTCATGCATGCAGTTTAACGACGAGATTACCTGCAGTAGGTTTTTTCCCAGCAAGAAAACTATGTAAAACCATTGCATTCCAGTAACAGACAGGACTTACTTTGTAAGATGGATTTCAAAAGATCTGGAGGCTGCTGTTCCTTATAAAACTATGCCAAAGACTATTTAAGTGGCCAGTAATATAAACATTATGCTACTAACACTGAACAGTTTATCACATAAATATAATTGTCTTCTTTTAGAAGAATAATAAAAGCCGAATCCATATGTTACACATTATTTAAAATTGTTTTCTGCAAGATGTATTAATCCCAGCGAAGAAGCAATTCTTCTACTATAGGAGTATAACAGCAGTTTTATTTTATTACATTGTCATTGTTTAATTTGTTTGTTCCCGGTAGTAGTTTCACAGATTTTTATGAACTGTTACTTTTATGGAAAGTCAAGTTACAAATGATGGACGCTGTTTGCTTTCAGGAAAAGAAAGGTCATGAAGGTAGATAATGTACTTATTTATTTACTTACTGTACTCAACTTTTAAAAAAATCCCTCAATTCTTAGCAGAAGCTAAAATAACTTGTGGTTTTTAAACCCAGGAGGCACATATTTTGATATTGCTCCTCAGCAACACTGCTAGCTCTGCAGTCTATTCAAATTTGGGAGTAGAATTTAAAGCTCGGATAAACAGCGTTTGGTAGCAATGGCTGTGCAGAGCTTACAGTTTATCTTTACAGAAATGTGATCTTGCAGCTAAATGTCATTTTGTGTATTTGTTTTTATGAATTTGAGCTGAACACTATAGCARTAACTTATTTGCTACAAACCTCACAGTTCCACTTTGGACTAAGTTATTTTCCATTGATTAAAAAATAACAATTTTTTTTTTCTAGGTAACATAAGGCTTAGTTTTGAATTCTTCTGTTCTAGAATCTAAAATTATTAACTGTCATGTGTGAACCTGAACTCTAGATTACTCGTAGTGTAACTTAATGACAAGATGAGACTAAATAACTTCAAGAGAAAAAGCAGCTCWCAAAAATTGACTGTTTAAATGCAACACGGAAAAAGGGCTTAGGCTGCTGAAATATTTTGGGCATGTTCACATCTGTAAATGAGGCCGAAATATCTGGCCTATTTAAACATGAACAAAGCTAAAAATGTTTTCATTTWAAAAAATTAATTACAGCAGCCCCACCAATAAAACAGTCTTTGTAAGGCACCTAAAAAGTAAATGTAAGAGAAAGTACATACTGCCGAGTATATGAAGTATGTAAGTTGTAATACAAATCAAAATCACAGTACAAGAAAAATAAAAGAATATGTTAATATTCCTTTTTGTTGCATAGTTAACTCATTGTTATCAAATATGCAAAAYACAAGAGAGGCTTTCTGAACTCGGATACGTAACGATTGGTTGTAAGGGCTGAAAGGAATTTCTCCGTGCTAGAAAACGCACATTGTCTGCCTTCTTTTAACCRGAGTCTTCATCAGCTGGAATCCCACCAAGTTTCTTCTTTGTTGTCCRTATCCTAATAGGAAGTACATTGCCATTGCTTGTTGGAATCATGATCAGATCCTACAAACAGTTATTCTCTGAATTTTTTTTTTTTAATGGGCTGTGGTTTGAACATTGCTTTGACTGAAGTTAGTCACCAGCAAAGCTAAATCTCATGTTTGCTCTGTGCTGTACCGCTTTTACCCTGTCCAGTTTTGATTAAGATATCTTTTACCTAAGGGGG
>JASVER010000037.1:2711458-2766481 GCA_030449065.1 Oceanodroma leucorhoa | reverse complement strand
TGATATGCATTAATATATATATATTTGTATAGACAAACAACTCTGTGTTTAAATAGATGCTAACTCTGGATATCTGAGGCTTAACGTTGGCTCTCTCCGTGGGCTCTTGTGTCAGTTCATCTCTCTGTGCCTCTATTTCTCACTGCACCTTTTGTCTGCCTTAACTGCTTAGATTATAAACTTTTTCTCACTCTCACTATGTGCTTTTATAATGCCTGACACAATGGGGCATGGAWCTTATTAGGGCATCTTGTCACTACTGTGGTTATAATAATCCAGATGGTGATACTACCACTATTAATAATAATAAAAGTATTAAACTACCACCACCAATAAAAACAATAATAATCATCATTATGATATTTGTCCTAAGAAGAGTGTTCACAGCCCTGGCTGTGAAGCCTTCTTATTCCAAACTCTATAGAAAGTCAGTAAAAGTTTTACTCAATGATGTTTTAAGGATGTATTTATTTATTTAGRCTTTGATACAAAAAAATTCACATTTATGTGCTGCAGTTTTAGAACTAACAAGATGAGTTTCAACATGGCCATGAAAAATCTAACTCATTGTTTCACATTATCATATATATTGGCCTAGACATATATGTGTGAGGTTTCTTGTTTGTTTTGGTTTTTTGCTGTCAAGGAAATTACAGCAACACATTTTTATTTCCTTTGTCTGTGTGACAGAGTGGGATACACTCAGGTCAAATGCTGAACTCCATTTTATATTATAAATACATTTTAGATTAGGGCATACTTTTTGCATATGTAAGCAAGATTATTAGGAGGTATTCCAGTCGCTCTTCAGCCTAAGAATAGTTGTTGACACTTCATTAAAGAATATCTGGGATATTTTTAACCTCGATCTGTTCAGTGACCCAGTTTATAACGCAGCCTCGGTTGTGTAGGTGCAATTCAGGGGACAATGAAGCGCAGCCCAGCAAGTCAAAATGAGCGGGTAGGGCTGGGCAAGAGCGTTTTTAACAGGCATTGAGCACCGAAGGCAGCATCTTGTCTAACGCTGTGCTGAAACCATCCAAACAACTGCCTGAGACCGTTAAATGTAATTGTCTCCTGATTAACCATCCCCTTCCTGAGGAACAATAGAGCCTACATGGGAACCGTGAGGGCAACCAGCAAATGTGGTGGTGGAGCACAGGCAGAAAATAGTATGGGCTGGGGCAGGAAAGGGTGTCTCTGGAGGGACTTGCCATTGCTAGGTGCAGCAAAATCATTTTGGGGGGAGAGAAAGCAGGAAGGTGCTGCCCGGTCAGGTACACCATGAAGCCAGGGAGGAGCTGAACAGGACATGGGTGCACCCAGGAGGTTTTGCAAATGATCCCAGCTCTGGTGCTTCTGAAGAGTAAAACGGTTAGGAAATTCCTGTGCTAAGCTTGTATTTCAGTCCTGTCGGCCAGGTCTCRCTTGGGAAGCCATCACGGAGCCAGGGCTCATGTCCGGGAGTACCCTGGGAGAGGCAGGGCTGGGGAAGAGCCTCCGGGGCAGCAGGAACCAAAACCCAAAAGGATGGTGGGACAGGAGGAATGGGCATGGGAGGCCATTGCAGAGATCACGATTTGGAAAACTTGGTGCAAATTCATTTGACTTCAAGCACCAGCTGCTGATGTCCTCCCAATAGGAGAGTGCTAGAGCAGAAGAAGCTGGATCCAAGAGTACCCATTGGTAAAAAGGAGTGTGCTATATTTGAAACCTCTTCTGCCTCTGCTTGATCCACTGGTATGCTTTGCTTACGAGGGGAAAAAACATATTTCACATGCATGCTGCTGATTTACTCTCAGAGGGCCAGAGTTCAAATTTTATTCAAGTCAGATACCAAAACTTTGGATATTTCTCTTAATTTTGTGGACCCTTAATAACTTGCAAAACTGGACTTAATATTTCCTAAGAACAGACTTTCTCAGAAYATTCTCTGTACCTTCTTAGCCTGGCAGGAGCTACCGTGAGAACTATCATTCTTGTATTAATTTGGCATTTTTGCTTTAAAGCAGATTCTGTGAGTGGGAGAGGGAAGGTGGAATTTAGATACTTCAGAATTATTTGGCTCCGCATCTATTTATTCCACAAATAGATAATATTTCAGTGAAATCATTGAGATTTTACTTTTTTGAAACTCTCTTGCTTGTCTTTACCAACTCCCATTTAAAAATAACCCACTGGCTTTAAAACAGACRTGATCATGTGTGCTTCTGAATGCCACCTTAATACTTCTGAGCTTCTCAAATCATATTAATATGATTGAGATTAATGATTAATTCTTGTACATACAGAAGGCACTGGATGTCGTCAAAGGTGTCCAGCATCTGGCAAGACCAATGCTGAGTTCATTGTGGCAAGAGACTAAAATCACAGTGATGGTGATGGAGTCCTTCCTCTCCCAAACCGCCACATCCACAGAGGGAAGGGGTTGGGGTTGAGAGATGAGGTGGGGTGGGGAAGGACTGCCCCATACACATCTCACAGCTCTCACAAACCTATCGCCTCTTCTGTCATATATGTCCTTACCCCTCTACTAGAATTAAGTGAGCGCTTTGCAGTCTGCCGTAGACAGTGCGTTTAGAYAAAATATGGAACCAATCCCCAAAGGCAGGATCCCCTATAAAATAAAATTGCAGGAAACATTTAATATGAAAGAGAAACATCAGCAGTGATAGAAATGCGGGGATTTGGTTTTTTCTTTGGTCTAGGTATTTTTTTTATAGCTTCATAAGTATCTATTCCCAAGGAAAATAATTCCCAAAGGCAAAACAGTAAGGAAGCTGATTCATTTRTCATGGTGTCAAGTTTGTTCCTGAACTGAAGGACTTCTCATGTACTTAGCAAGTGAGAGAAGTCTGATTAAGGCTAAGAATCTCTTGTTTAATTAAGCTTCTCTATATCCCTTGAGGGCAAGCACTGTCTTCATTTTACATATAGGTAAACTACACCATAAAGAGGTAAGAGGCAATGTCTTTTCCCTGAGCAGAGCACACAAGCTAAGGACAAAGCATCTTAGCTGGGTCTGGAGGAAATCCTCCCCTTCAGCTTTGTGGCACCGATACCTCCTAATGCACATGGTAGACCTGCAAATGTTATATTCACCTTCAAATTTTGGGTGCATGGTCACTGGACGTGGTCATGTCTGGGACAGGACCATGCACTCGCAGGCAGGGGATTTGGATCCCACCTCTATGTGTTCGGTGTCCTTCTCCAGGCTGCTTCCAGAACTCACCTCMATCTGCTTTGGAGACGATCACGAATGAGCAGTTGGGACTGCACAAACTGTCAACGGTGGAGCGGGGAGGAAATCCCCAAATTACCTTTGCCCTCCCCAGGAGAAATCATTTCTCCTAATAGAATTAATGATCCCACTTGCAATTTCCAAGGGCATCTTTGAGGCTCTCACTCYTTAAAGCTCTGCTGTGATGTAGGTTGTATGTTTACTTGCCAAGTACAAGCAGTAGAAAAAGAGTGTGTTCACTACAAGGGATTTTTTTTTTAAAGCTTATCAACCATGTATACTACGTTTTTCCAGAAGAAAGGTAGCCACCCTCAATCACACCGCTTCSTGAAGTTGTAATGCTGCCATTCAGCATGGTGTTGTAAAGTAACGTCAGTGTGGTATTAGGCTGGGTTATTGCAGAACATATGGTAATGAGCGTGAGCTTCTCAGGTGCAAGGTCCCACTGAATCCAGTGGAAGTTGTCACGTTGCTATCTGCWGGAGCAGAGTTACATCTCCTTTTTCTCTCACACTTAGTGTAACTTTAGCTACTACACAGAAATAAATTTTATTAGAAAACCTGCGTAATACTGTATTGAAACTGTGATAAAATTAYTGGAAGTATTTGACATTATCATCACCTTTCTTTCTTGGATACCAATATTTTATTGTAGACTTCTTATACAGACTGCACTAATTATTGTACCATATAATCCTGTGCCATCGAAGAGGCTGACACATTAGCTATTTCTCTCTCTCAATCTCTTCATGCTTGCTTTCTCTGTGAATAACATCAATGATCACATCAGCAGTTAAGTAAATCAAAGTTTATAAGACTTGGGGAAAAATTGTCATATGCTACCCACAAAACCAGCTACTGTATTTCAAAGTTTTGGTTGAAGTAACAATATCAAAGGATCTCTGTCATATGGGAATCTTTTCCTCTCACATTCCTGTACTATATACTATTAAAAGGCTTTGGTAAGTGAAGCACAGTAAACCCAAAGTGCCAGTTTACTACTGGTAAAAAAAAAAAATAATCCTTCCTGTGGATATGCCTCGTGTGTGTGTGAGTGTGTCCGTGCTTTACTTTTTCTTCTGCCTTTCCAACAATAGTGTTGAAAAAGCAAAAAGTATTAGAGCAGAAATGCTCTAATTATTTTAAAGTTCCCTATATCATCAAAAGAAAACATTTCAGACCTTTCTTATCAGTTGATTCAGGTTGTTTCTTTTGTTAACATTTGCAGGTTGTCCTTTAAAAAGAAGTGGAGTGAAAGTCTGTTGCTGTTTATTTTTTTGCATAAATTTCAGAGAAAGGAAATCTTTGGCTTTACTCTTCAGGGTCAGACATTTTAATTTGGAGGAGCAGAGGATGGGTAATTTAAATTACTCCTCCCCCCCCGAAAAGAAATGCTCCTTCACAAATGGCCTTTGCTTTTCTCCTTAGTCAATAAATCATGGGAGGCCCCAACCTAGTAAACCTGCCTTGGACTGATGCTTTATAAGCACTTTAGAGTAGTAATTAATCAACGTGCCACTCTTCAGCGCAGAACATAAGTAACAGGGAGCGAGGCAGGTAATGTTTTCTATAACAAGATAATGGCAGAGCGGTGCCCGCGCTGGAGGCTGCCCTCCAAACCYGCCTTGCACAGCAGCAGGCATCTTCCTGGGGTTTTCTTTTCAAGCATGGAGTGCAACAGGGCCAAAGCCCTGGTGGACASTGCTCCTTCCCTTCCCCATCGTCATTTAATGGGGCATTTACAGCGGCSGTCCTCTGCTGTGACATGGGTTTGCTTTGCTTTGCTTTCACCACAGCAAGGTCTGGAGCAGTTTGCTCTGCTCCTCAAACCCCTCTGTTCTGCAGGGACCTRCGCACGTGTGAAAGTTTGCAGAATGCCTACCTTGTTTTGTTCATACACAAATACAAATTATCCAGGCTTGATTGAGGTATTCTTCCTTGGTAACAAATTTCTACCTATACGAGGAAAGAGCAGGAATACGTGAGAGTAATTGCTCCCCCAAAGTGAGTAAATTTAGCCTTTAATTAGATCTCTTTCCTTTGTTTATTTGATATTTGTGTGTTTATTTTCTTGGTCGTAAACAGACTACTTAAATGGTGAACTGCGGAGGGAAAATGCAAATATTTATGCAATAGTTTACTGGAAACAGAGTATATGTTTTATGCCAACCGSTGGCCTCAGTCAACAGGAATATTATCACCTTTTGGTATGTCTCCAGTAAAATTGCACCTTTTACCAATATCTGGTTTGATTTAATATTGGGAAAGGAATGCAAAGCTTTTAGGTTTCAACTATTCTTTACGGTATATTTTCTCATGAAACAATACCGAGAAAGTAGCTCTTGACAAGTCACATTTTTCCACACAGTGATCTCTTGTTAGAGACCTGTGAGACTACTGTAATTTCCTTCCCATTACTTTCAATGAATTCCATGCATGTGAAAGAGAAAATGGATAGTGGAGCCTGAGTTCCTGTACTACCCACTGCGTAGGTACCGAAAGGAGGATGGAGACTTACCGTGGGATTCCTTACATTGCTCTTCTGCTATACATTAGCTTTAATCTTCCACTGAGCAAAATATAGGCATTTGTAACAAAAATAATGASAGTTAGCCCTTTGGAGACTCTATGGTATGGGTCAGATTTACCTTTCGGTATCCTGATGTAAAACGCTGAGATCAGAGAAGTTACACCAATGTAAAACAGGTGTGCATATGCACATACATATATAGAAAGAGACATGTATTTCCTTTCATTTCACAAACATATATAATTCAGACCTTAACCTCTACCAAAATAAACCTTTGTTAACTTTAAATTGCTGTTTCTATCGGGGTTTTTACTAGCAGTGTCTCATCAGCGAGTGATAAAGAAGATCACCAGATAACCAACCTTAATGTCTGCACAGAAATCAACTCCTAAGTCTGACCCTGCAAACATCATGATATCCACGCACTGCAACTTCACAACAAACTTCTCTTCTGCTTAAAAAATGTAAAGCAACCACAATACACGCATCCATTTCGTGCGAATCACATGCACGGTTTTAGCTCTGACCTAGAATGAATTAACTTCTATTCCCAAAGCTATATATACAGCGTTAAGTTATCTGGGGTTAATTTGCTGGAAAAAGGATTAGAAGCAAGTTAAGTTTGTGTGTCTCTGAGAAATGAGATTTTGTCTCGGTTGTTTATACGTAGGCATAGAAAGAAATCAGGAAGCAACAGGGTATGTGGAGGAAGAGGGAAAGGGTTACAGCCTCGAGTTTCCCGAGAAGCACAGCTTGCAGTTCTGCTGCGGAGAAGGTTTCTCCATCTGGTAAGCCTCCTGGGATGCCAGACTGGAGCAACCAGTTTGTAGGAGCAGTACAGGGGGACACCTTTCCCGGCCATCCATCATCGCAGCCAGCCCCATCCTGGTGCCAGTACTCTTGCTTCTACCCATCAGCCTCCTACCAGTCTGCTCTGCGACGTAAACTGGCTGCGCAGCGGGGCATGCGCGCAGTGGTGGTGGCTGTTAAATCTGTTGAAGATGCGAGGATATATCGGTGTACTCCAAGTAGCGTGGGTCAATGTGTGAACGAGCCCGAGAAAAAACACGGGAGAATTAAAGCAACTGTCAGAGCAACAAAGGGAGTTCCTTGGGCTGCTTCTTGCACAGGCTAAATTAGGTTATGGGAAATAAAGGAATGCACTTTTTGTGTTTTAGTGAAACATTTCTAAACCGTGCAAAATACGGAGGTGGCAGTTACTGTGAATGTATAGTTACAAGCCTTTCCCCCCTTCCACCCCACTCCCCAAAYAGAGTTTCTAGCGACATTAGCAATAAAGAAATACGCTGAAAAACTGTTCTGCTTCAAGAAAGGGAATGCTTTAGAAAACTCAGTTGTCTGTTGAGGAGTTGCATGTTATACCTGGAGACGAAATTCTACCACACAGTGTAAAATAGCCCTCCTTTATGCCCAAATTGCAAAGGAGCCTTAACTATAGYGTTTCTGATAATGCTTCCATAATGTGTGTGTGTGTGTTCTCTGAGGCATTCATTTGGCTGGCACATTGGAAAATGGTTAACACAGTGAATGTGGGGTGTCATTTTTTTAGTGGAGAATGTGTGCCAGAAGAATTCAACTGTAACCACTAAATATTTGCTTAAAAATAATTTTAACCATCTGGACTCCTTTTTTCTTATTATTCTTATTCTTCTTTTGAGGTGGGGTGAGAAGGGAGTATTTTAATAGGAATGATTTGTGGTTACAAAATGAATTTGGTTAATTTGGTTACCACCCCCATTTATATGATGACTACAAATAGTCCCTAACATCTGAAGTTTTAAAGAACCAGCAGATTTTTCTCTCTTGAGCTTCAGAAGCTGGAAACGAACTTACAAAAGACAATAAATTGTTCTTGATGGAATAAATAGTTTGTGGGGTTGCTATTGTTCCTCTTGACAATACACTAACATGTGCTAACAGAGGAAGAATTGAAGAGCTTGCGTAGTACAGGCTTTTCTGCCAGGCTAAATTTTTCCACTTTGGAGAGGGAATCAGGTTCCCCGTTTGCAGGGCAGGGAAAACGCGGTGCTGGGATTCCCRGGAGCCAGCACCTGCTGCCCCGGCGCTGGGAGAGCTTTGGGGTGCCTTCTGCAGGGAGYGCGGCAGAAACGGCGGGTGCTTTGGGGGAAACCCGAGGATAACCTGCAAACCTGCCTCTAGAAGAGCCTTATCAGGCTTTATGCTTCAGAGAYGGGCTGCCTGAAATCGTTTTCCTTTGCCAGAATAAGGACGCTTGCTAAAAGCAGGGTCGGAATAAGAGTTTTCACGTCYCTAGTACTTAAAGGGATTTTTTKTGTGTGTGTGTCTTCCTTGAGAACATACACCTTGTTTTTAAATATTCGGAGTTCAGTGACAGATTTTTTGGTTCTGAATCCAGTTAAATATAGTTAAATATAGTTGGTAGATGTACATGTTTCTACGCTCTCTGTGCCTTGCCTTAGCATATTAAATGAATGTTTTATGGAGCCTGCTATAAATACATCTGTTAAAAGATTTTTATCATACTTTGAAATGTCTAAACCTTAACAGCTACCTTTGTACACTAATGATATATTAGTAAATGTGCACAGGAGRTAAACTAAGAGAAAGTAGGTAAACCTGCACATGACGTTCTTGCTTTAGTAGCTCTCGGAGATACTTTTCCTCTGTTTTCTCATACACCGCAGCACTGGTTTCATCCAACTCATTGTACATTAGGAACAATTTAGTATCATTTCATTTAAAATATGCAAGCTTTATATCGAGAGTAGATGTGTAGCCACAAGGTAAAATTAAAAAAATATATTAGTCTCATCATTAAAAAAAGCCTTTAAAGTTTCCATTATCCATTATGTCAGGTAGCAAATATCTTCTCAGTGTAACTCCAGACATTAAATCTGTCAAGAGGCATGCAGTAAAATAAATGTCTGGGATACCTTCATAAACAAAAATCTTATTTCCATAATTCATACAGCTGGCTGGCATTTATTGGCACGTCAGGTGCAATGGGGACATTTCAGGAACATTAACATGTACAGCATCATTTGTCAACAAAGCAACAATGTAAGCAAATCGTTCAGAACTCATACAGATTTACAGCTTTCTCTGCCAGCTGCTAATTACGGTGTGCTCTGCCTATTTGGTATGGTCTTTTTTATTGGAAAATGACAAAGGGGTTATGGTATCCCAGTTTGGAATATAGATGCGCTTTTAGTAATAATATGAGTGGTAATATGACTACACAGCCTGGAGTTTTGATCTAGTTGCACTAGTCTTATCATTGACCGGTTCTGATTGATGAAGGACAAAGAGAAATTCACAGTGATATTTACTTACTGATAGAAGTAACCTCCGCAAACAAAGAAATAATAAAATATCAGAAAGCAAAAAAAAAAGTATCCTTGCTTTAATATTATTTTTTCCTACTGAACATGACAGGGAAAATTCAATCCTCACTGAAAACCTGATCTGTTTATTTAGCAATGTTTAGCAAGCCCTATACATTACAAACTGGCAAATACCCTTTGAACGTTGCTGAATCCACTTGGATAAATAAGAATTAAACTTTCAGCATTTTAAACAATGCAAAGGTTAAATAAAAGCCGACAATACCATCTGTAAGGGTCAAAATATGTGTTAATCATCTGCTTTTGACATCCGCTGTGTCTGTCTGTCTGTATTTCTCTCCCTCTTTATTTGCTTATGTATGTATGTGTTTTTGCAAGTTAATGACAGYGAGTCAGTTCTACTTTTTATTTCCAAGCTTTGGCCAGTTTGCGTTTCAATCTCATAAAAATATAATTAGTAGAGCTTTATGCTTCAGATGTATAAATTAAATATGCTTTCATAATTATTATACCTGTTATTCAGCCAAAGGTAAGAGGATTCTATTAGCTAAATACATATTTAGACACCTAATGAAATTCCTTATTCAGTTCTATTTCTTAGTTTCAGTTCATGAACAGTAACCACTATTCTGAGTTAAGATCTTGACCATTTAATTTTTAAGGAAAAAAGTAATTAGACCATATTATGGATTAATCCCTTGCCAATTTTCATTTTTTAAAGCAAAGTAATTTTAGACTTGGGAACTACATAATTTCATGCAAAGAAAATATGTTTTGCCAACCTTATTAAAATCTTTACAGACCATATTTTCTATAGGCTTCCAAAAATTATCCCACAAAAATGTGTGGGTGCACCCATCTGTACACGTGAATGGGCAGCTAGGAGCATAATTATCCAGTTTTGCACGTGCAAATGTAGGTGTTTAAGTGCAAATTAGCTGACCCCCAGATTCTTCTGGTGCATTATGCAAGCTGATTAATAATATTTCCTTGAATTCCACAATATAGGTTAAAATCCCCAAAGATTTTTAAAGACAATAATAGCTTTGCTGTAAAATATCTGAGATTATTGAAGTCATTTAAAGTGATGCAATGGTAAAATGAGGTACAGCTCAGTGCCAGTATTTGGGTGTTATTTTGGTTATAACGACTATATGATTCTTTCAACATAATGAACTCTATTGGCTCTGGCTCCGGAGCGATTACTGTCTGCCACTGCTTTCCCAGAAGCAAAATGCACATGTTCCTAGAGGAAAAAAACTAGTGCACCAGGATTATAAAAAAAATGACCACCAATCTAAGTTTGTATGAGCAATCACAGCCACTTCTGAATAGAAGTTATTTTGTATTAGAAGCAATTTACCCATCTGGAAGAACAAAGATATTTGCAAATGTTGAAGTGACTGACTTCTAGCAGATGCTTAAAGAAAAATTAAAAACCCCACTACTTCTGAGGTGCCCGGCCTCGATTTCAGATCTGGAAATGTAAAATACGTTGAAGAGCTCTTCTAAACGATGAGCAAGTTTCACTGGCACCTTGGCTTTGTGCTCCCTACCTCCCGATGCCCTCGCCCACCACCACCCCGGCAGGCGCGTTGCCCACACAGCTGCACAGCAGTTTTCTAGGAAAGGGGAGCGGTTGTAAAGCTTCTTGATTGAGACATGGAAATTAGTGGCTGTATCGCCTCGGTATGATACAACATGACTATTCTGGGAGAGCCCGCTGTCTGGGAAGGGGTGAGCTGGGGGGACGAACCTTGATGGGGGCTTTGTGGGGCRAAGGAAGAAGTGGGAAGTGAGAAGAAGGGATGAGATGTAGGGCGTTTGAGGGGATATGAGTTTCTTGGGTGTGGGGTTAAGTTGTGTCTTCATGCTGCCATAGGGGCTTAGGGATAATGAGGAAATAAATATTTAACACAGAGCTTAAAAATAACGTTGATGACCCCTGATATGCACAGGGTACCCAATAGGGTACCCAAATGCAACAACACTACTGAAAGTCCTGATAGACCAAGACCAGTTAATGGAAAACTGACTTAATATTGTAATTCAAGATTGTTTGAATTTACTTTCTTTGTGAAATTTTTCCATTTGTGTTCATGTCTTTGTACATTTGAAGAGGAAGTTTAAGCATTCCTTGATCCATAAAGATTGCTTTTCTTCCTGCTCCCTTTGATTCCACTTGCCTAATAATAATGGGCATTATCTTATATCCATATTTAATTTTATTATGTCACTARCATTGCAAGAAAAGGATGTTCTTTTCAAACATTGTAATGCATTTAGTATTTCACTAGTCATCAGTTAAATCAATTTTTCCCTTTATTGGATCTGAATTATAAATCAACTAGTCATTGTATGGGATACTGTATATGAATGTACAGTATATCATTATGATGTATCCTATAATAATGTCTCTTAGACATGAAAACTAAAGATGGTGGTTTAAAGTGCTGAGAGAGAAAAAATTGGAAACATCTGTTAGTAGGAAGTAAAGAAGACTTTTCATTAAAGTTTGTCAAGTGTATTTGATAGGAAGAACACATTGGGCCGTATTCTGCCACCCTTTACATACATCCACCCCAGTATCCAGCGCGTTATTTCTATCTTGTGTGGAAAAGCCAATATTATCGGAGACACTAAAAAGCCAGCTCCCTACTTTGGGTAAGGCACAGTACAGCAGTTCAAGACATCCGAGAGCTGGGGCAGAGTGAGGATTCACAAGTTTTATGGAAAAAGAGATGGAACATATTGCAATACAGTCATGTCTCGGTCTTTGTCTGGGCAGGGGTAACAACAGCTGCGTTGCTCTGATGCAGAGTATGTCAGCGAGCTCGTGTGGAAGAAGTGGTGTGGGACAGTTTTGGGTAAAAAAACTCTTTTACTTCCACTTAGCCACTATTTTCAAGAAGAGTAAGTCTTYMCAATAAAAAAAAAWAAATTAAAAAAGAAATGTGAGGAGGTCAAAGATAAGGTATTTGGAGGCATCCAGCTAACAGATTTCACCACCCAAGGTACTGYGGACAAGCTGRCAAAAACAGAGAAAAAATGGCTAAAAACTTCCAGTGTTTTAGCTTAATTGTACTGGAATCCATTTAAGCAGACGTAACTGTCTACTTAAGGAAGCTCAACAAAGGACATTYTACACATACACAGGGACAGCACTTTGTGGTGGTGTCCGCAGTAGGGATTTTGGCAGCGCCGAGCTCACGGGTTGCTGCTCCAGCTGTGCAAACCCTGCTCGGGTGCGGGTGCTTGTCCTGGGGCTGCAGGAGCTCTTGTGGGCACTGTGAAGAAAACACGATACTCGCGTGCTCGTCTCATTCGCATATCATTTTTGCATGCTACAAAAGGCACGTATGAATGCGTGCTTGTGTGTGTTTTTTGCTTTATAACTGTTTAGGTGCAACGTGAAATACCTTCTGCATCCCTTGGAAGAGGACCATGAGCACGGCATGCAGCCTTTGCAGCTGTCCAGCTGCAGCATAGACCTCTCATACCTCTTCCTGCAGGTGTAACGGCTTAAAARCCAATATCTCGCCTTGCCTTTGCAATCTTTTCCCGTTTCTTCCTGCACTAAGCGGTCTCTGAGCCCCGTCGTTTCCATGATGATATCCAGAACTATAAAATCAGATATAGCAGTTGCGGGGCCCAGTGCAAATTACCCCCGAGTCAATAGAAAACAGAATATTGCTTATTGATTTGGTCTAGCCTGTTGTGTAGTCGATGGAAAGCAAACTAATACAAATAAAAYGAATCAATTGGAAGCTGCCTGTGGGCCTCAATGAGTCATATGAAGAAGGTTTCTGATATCCTTTATCATCACGCACAGCCAGTGAAACAAGAGTGGTACTGTCTTCTGCTGGCACAGAGAGTTACCTCAGGCTATTCTGAAAAATGCTTTTTTCTTATTTTTAGACCTGAATCAGCCCATGCTAGTAAATGTATTCTTGTGAATACAGATCCTACTTTGTTGTAATGCCCATGGGAAGGCAGTGGTGTAACCTGTTTGGATGCAGCTGCAGACCACCTGTAGAGAAAGTCAAATTAGGGAGAGACCCCACTGTTCTTTGCATTAATGCTTTTTGTGTTGTGGCTTGACTCCCCCCTCCCTCCCCCTTCGATGTATCTTTCTCAACTGGGGAGATAGAGAGCACATTTTAAGACCTTCTGTCCCTTTAAGGCATCTTGTGATTGAAAGAAGATTTGAAAGACTGTAAAAACTCCCCAGTCACCAATGAGTGATGGTGTGCAAGGAGTCTTAACACTTTTAGGATGACTTTTCTTCCTGGTCTTCTTGCAGGTTTGGGGGGTGTTGGGTTTGGGGGGGGTTGTTTCATTCTGTGCTTAAAGGGCACATTTAAATCTCCCTCAAGTAATCTGCATGTTAGAAGCATCTTCTAAGTTTTGAGTAAAAAAAGTGGTTGTCAAGAATTAAAGCCCTAACTTGCCACACTTTTTATTCTATTGTTTCTAAATAAAAGGCTCGGCAAACAAAAGAAAATGGAACAAATCTAAGTGAAGTGCCTGCATACCCTGCCTATCCACACGAAAACGGGTGTGATCTCACTGATCCCACTTAATGATACTGGAAATCCCTTTCCATACAGATTCATCTGAGTTCAGGACAGATGGATATTTAAGCACGTAAACCAACCGGTTTGAGAAGATTGAGTCCTTGGTTTGAGAAGTAGTTTTAGGTAGTTSTCCTGTTATCTCAGTTGCAACTGCTTAACACTCCTGGTATCTGTAGCTTCTCAGTAGATTAGGCTTTTATTTGTTTACCAGGTAGTATTTTGTTGCATAATGGTGCAATATTCTACCTTATGTCACGTAAAAACTGCCTGTAATGAAAATTTCATGGAATTACTTCTTTTCACCCCATTTCTTCACAGATGAATCCCACTGTTTTGCTAATCGTTGACGTACTAGTTAACACAGGCAGAATTTGTAGATGGAGGTAATGTCATCAAGCAYTGCCTCATTTTAAATTCCTTCCTCTCAGTGGTGGTATCAATGTTCACTGCAAAGACACTGATGATACTGAATTTAATTGGTATTTATGTGTAGGGTCATGTGTACTCTCCAAGAAGTTTCTGTGTAACTTTTCCCTAATTGAAATTAGATTGAAGTGTTGCTGTGTACACTGCGACTTAATGGTGACAACGTTGAGCCAGCTTCGAAGCTCAGATGCATGGCACGCATCCCAAGAAATCTGCTATGATGCTCCCACATACATCTATGCATATTTTTATGGTACAAGAGACATAAGGTGTGGAAAAGGAGCAGTCTCTTTAAGGGGGATGTGGCAACCCTATCTGCCAGTCATCTTGCCTCTGCTGTTCTATTCCTTTTACAGCCATTCTGCCTTTCTGGTATCTATAACATCTTTACATACGTGTTTAATGTCTGCGCAGCTATTAAAATCCATGGCAAGGTGAGAGGCCATAAGAGTAACGGACCAGTAGCACTGGTCCTTTGTAGAAACACTTTTTGTCTGATTTGGGGATGGATTGCTCGCTGATGAATGGCCATCTTATATCCTCGATAACACAATATGTGACCGACATGGTCTGCAAACCATTTTGGGAATCGGTCTGAAGCTCAGAGCTGCCGTGCAATGCAAGGGCYCAGTGCTGCCGTTGGCTACAATGAGATCTCGCCGTGAAATACCTGCAGCGCCGTATTTTGACTCAATGCGAGGGCAGACYGGTGCACCCTCTCCTCCCTAACGCATACGTAGAGTATGGAAAACTGACTTCTCACTGGTAGAAGTGTTTTGACTGGGAGCTTAATTTATAGCGGCTCATAGAATTGCAATGGGTAATAAGCAAYGTCCTTGAACATTTTTCATGCGCTTCTAAGTGACTCTTTAAAAAGCATTGGTTTTCCTTGTAAGAATCATTAAACTTTTTAAGGAAGAAGTAGTAGTCTAGGTTAGTAATCATCACAGTGCTTTAAATACTAGTGGATAATTAGCGATGTGAATAAATTAAATACATTTCAGGTATAATAGCAAAGTTGAGGAAAATCACCAAATATTAGCAAAGCTCCAAAACCTAACTACTTTGTGCTGCATGCTGTTTTAATGACTGTGATTTAAAAATGTGCATAATTCCAAAGAGATCACATGTTTCACATAATAAAAATTACTGTGACATAAAATATATATTTTCTTAAAAAGTACTTGTAATATCAAAAGGACTGTGAAGTATTAGCCATTTAATACAAATTTATCTTTTCTTGCAGATGATTACATTTTCATTTTAATTGCTCACATTTCCCGTTCTGATCTTAGTGTTTTATAGTAGGCAAGACATGCCACAAAGAAAAAAAAAAAGATTTTATTTGTTAGTTAACAGTCTTCAGAAGTCCTAATTTGGCCAATGTGTTCTGCTGCAAAGTCTTGGAATGCTGTCTTGCAGTTTCAAAAGTGATCTTATTTGGCTTCCCAGAAACTATTATGCCTGGAGGATGCCATGAGAACAAGGGCTGCCTTGTTAACAAGTAGAAAACTCTCAAAAACAAGATAGGATCCTGATATAAATCATAATTTAGATGCACAGAGCTATGTTCACAACCACAGTAATGTAATTCATTTACATCTAGTTATTACTTATCTCCACCCGAACTACTAAGTTCAGGAATGCAGCTGCCTTGTGCCTTGTGACTCGTGGGGGTTAGGGAAGAATGACATCACCAAATTTAAGCACATTACCATGCTGACATAGTGGCACCTTGTTTTCCCTTCCGAGATAGAGCGAGGATTGTGTGCTAGCCCCCATTCTTCCAAAGAATACCTTTTTTCCCCTTTCAAGCAGCTGCTATATAAAGGGTTGCAAATGTCACTTCAACTAATGATGAATGATGCTTGACCCTTGGACCTGTTACTATGAATTTTATGCAATGCTAAATTAATATGAAAGATCTCTGCTAGAAGACTTCAGCTATTATGCATGCAGCATAAATGATATGTTAAACAACCCAAATTTTTTTCTCATAACCATGGTAAAATGCAGAGCTGCTTTAACGTTTTGATGTGTATTTCCACTTAAGATTAGTATCTTTTAGTTCTAAAAATATTTTTGGTAAGCAAATCAGTTTGTGAAAAACATTGTCAAAAGGGCAACTGGCCCACATGTCTTTGTTGTTCGTGTTTGAATATAATTAATTATGTAAAGCAATAGTTAGTGGGAGCTTAACAATTAGTAGAATCTGTCAAATAGTCACACGGAAATTACTAACTAATTGAACTACTGGTCTTTTATTGTTTCAGAAAGCAATACAGAGTGTCATTCTTTTATCTCATAAGTTCGTTATTATCGCACATCACATTTTTCGAGCAGTATATTTTTCCTAGTAGACTAATACGTAAATAACCCTCCTGGTAATGTCACTGTGTGCAAAAGTGTTTGAAATAAAAACACCTGTTTTAATTAGTATTCAGATTTCTGCAGCTAAAAAATGATAATCCTCTTGCAGTTATATGACATTTTTAAAGCTTTGAATTTCCATCTGTATCTTATATTATGATGTTTCAGGATTGTCGTGGGTTAATTATGTTAACTTCGGAAACATTGCTTGCATTTAGAATGAAAAACTTCAGCTTGAATAGCCAGGAAAGCAGATGCTATCTTTCTTGTCAACTGCTTTGTTGTGTGCTGCCTTGAAATTTTTTGTAAGATTCTGTATCCAAAAGGAAGTATAAATCTCCATTTATTTGAAATGTTACTCTAATCTAATCAATATTTTAATATATTTCTTGTGGGAGGGACCTGAATGTATCTCAAGGAACCAAAGACATGAAAATCTCTTACTTTATGTTGAAATCCTCCTGTTATTACAAGTCCATTTGCAAGACTAATTTGAAGAACAGGAAAAATGCATGCATTATAAAGTTTAAAAATTATTTTGAAGCATACCTTTTCTCTCCTGAAATATACATCTGTAAGTTTAGGTGGAATAAGAGGAATTGGAAATATTATCATTAGAATGCACATCAAGATAAACCCTGCAATAGCGAAAGGTAGGCACAAATGTACCGTTAATGTGGCAAATCTGCATTTCGTCCTATCACAGAGCAAGTGAAAATGCAAAATGTGGATGTGTGCGTGAGATGGAGGAAAAGGTGTGATGTCAGAAGCGATTTGGTGGATGCAGGAGAGGCCATGTCTCCTCCTTCCACGTGAGACTGCGAGGCGTGTGTGGGAAACGGAAAACATCGTGCCACTGAGTCACCCGTATTTCATTACACCCCTTCTCTGCCAAGGACGAGCCATAAACATTGCCAACGGTGTTTCCATGAGCCCGGGGGTATTTATGCATCTTCTGAGGCTCGTTAATTGAAGGTGTAGCTGCGCGCACGGAATTGCACGTGGCAGGGTGGATGGAGTTATGTTTTTAAGCCCACGCTGACCTTGAAATGTCRACCTTTTGGATAAAAAGACCTAGGCAAGGTCTCAAATGTTTCTGTGTAGGCAGCTCTAATTCCGTCGGTCACGCAATTACTGTGTGCGTTTCATGAACACAGGTTTGATCATAAACTTAGGGCTTCCATGTTTTTAAAAGCATCATATTCCTCAAAAAAAAGCTACTCTCATTGTTGTAAAAATTTCARTGTTTGTAAGCAGGCGCTGTACAAGAGAAGCTAAAATGCGCAGACTAACCCACGCCTAGATCAGGACATTAGTATCTGGTTCTCAGCTGGTGTGGCTTCAGAGAAGACGTAGCCCGAAGTTGATGAATTTGTATGAAAAAAGTGCACTTACCGAGAACTTTCCCTATTCAGAGTAACAWGTGGTTCTCAAAATGCATAAAAATATTTGAAAATTCATGTTATTATTAGCGCTATTATTATCAGAGGACATTTCGTTAACATTTGAAAGTCCTTCAATGCACTTGAAGATATATTTGTTTTAGCAACTTATATAATCCCCTCCTGTTTAAAGTTTTGTTTTAAACACATACAATTATCATCTCATATGCCCTGATCCAGTAAGCACTTAGAAGCATTCCTATCTTTAACAGCATAGCTAGTCCTGCTAATATCCAGGGAATGGAATTAGAGCTTCAGATATTAGCAAAAAGTAATGCAAATGTGAATTAAGCAACATGGTTTTGAAGTAACTTGACTGAGRGCTTTTTATTTCTTAGACTGAATGCAAAAGTTTGACCAAAAAGAAATCAAAGCAAGCATTACTGATATTAATAATTATTAAAAAAGTATATAAAGTTGAATATTTTARGCTGGTAACTAGGAGGAATTAGGCACTGAAATAACCTTCCAGTAAGGATAGTGAAAAAAAATCCTAACAGCTTTTAGGCAGAGCCATCAGCAGAAATATAATATATATAGGCATATATAGAGAGACATATATATATATATGCACATCTGGAATAAGAATAGTATTGTYGTTGTTTAGCATGTAAGTCACATGTAAAACACATGAATTTACCTGCATTGTAGAATATAACTATTTCCAAGCTAATGAGTCATTTGCATGTGTCAAATTTATATTTGTATGTTTGCCTCTCCTAGTGTAACTTTTCCRTACAGTTAACCCTACATCTAACGTGGGACTTTGCTACTGAAAACTCTCACTGCCTCGTGTCTGTGCAGGAACCTACATGACATGAAGTGATATTCTCTGTCCTATATAGTGTCACACATCATATAGTTGATAACAAATGGTCACATTAGGTAACAATTTCAGCCAAAATTTCATGAACTGAACGAGGGGATATGAAGCATGAATTATTCTTACGACCCAAACGCAGGCCTGGGCTCTCTAGCTTCCATTTTTCAAAACAACTCACTTTATTGCTAATAGAGAAAATAAGTAATGCCTAAAGGCAAGGTGCAAGTATTAAAGTGCTAGTTTGAAAGTATTTAACAAAACTGTCTTTTCGTTTTGAATAACTTGAATAAAGTGTTTAAGTGACCTCTTCCTAACCAGAAGAGAAAATAGAGAAGAAATTAAGCTTTATTGGTAAATTAAAGCCCAAATCCCATGGTTGATGAGAGATATGGTCCGTTTGAAATAGTTACACTTTCAGACTTTCTCTTCTACAATCAGCGGGTGGAGACCAACATAATCCAATTAATTGTAATTCCCTTTTGTGGCACTGGTACAGTGGTGAATGATATAGTAAGTCCATTGAAGTCTTATCTTTGGTCAGATAATCCAAATGGATTCATATTATGAAACAGTCCTTTACAAAAGTTCTGATGAACAGAAGTGTTTTGACTTTAGTGAACCAAAAGATAAATTCTATACAAAATAAAATGTTTTGTCCTTGACATTTACAGAGCTTGTATATACCTGATTTCATGTAAGAATACTTCTTTCAGCTGGCTTATTTCAAAAAGCCCTTTCATTAAAAAAAAATATCCAGAATTTGTTCTCTGGACATCCTACAAACCGGTATGTGAGAACGGAGGTTTACATGTACGAGTAATCTTTATTCTTGTAAATAGTCTCATTAAAATAAATGTGATTACAGATGTAAGGAATATAGGTATAACATTTTGAGAATCATTTGAATTTTTATTTTTCTAATAAAACAATAAACTAATATTTAACTGGTAATCCTTATAACTGTAAACATACCATATATGTATGTTCCTTTTCAGTATTGCAAGTGGACTAGGGGAATTGCTTAATTCTAGCTCAAGCTTTGATCTATTTACATTTGGAAGTCATTTACATAAAGGAAGTAATAATGATCTTTATTGTTTTGTTAATTATTTCCTTTGATTATTGAAACTCACTCACTGAGGCACAAGCTTATTGTTATTGGGGTCCGTCCCGATAATATATTTGGCTATGKGCAATGAGTAAGGATTGGGTGGTATTCTTGTTTTTTGAATTGTTTTCGTACGGACCCTTTCAGTTTAACAATCACTGGAGACAGGACTGATTTAATGCATCAGTAGTCTGATCCAGTGCTACACATTTTGTATTTCTCCTTTCCTTTAAAGTTGTCCATAGCAAGCCCACGTTACGGYAGGAGTGTTTTCACTTGTAGCATGTTGAAATCTCATATTTACTAAAGGATACTGAGATACCATTCGTGGGAGACGACGCACTAGACTATATATTGAGGTCAGATCTTTTCAGAGTGTCTCCAAAATACTTTTTTTTTTTTTTTTTTTTTTTTCCCTTAAACTGTCTGGTTGAAATTTAATACAAAGAATTTTTTACCCTTTAGGGTACATTACATATGAAATAATTTATGACCCATGAATCACAAGAAGGCAGTGAATTAGGTTTCAGATAAGTCTGCCAAATATTACAAAACATTGTGTACAGATTTTTGGACTATGAAAAGGCTTTTGACAAGAATGGAAATAGGAGCAGTGTTAGAAACAGCAAGAAGGGGAAGAACAGAAGAGCTATATGACAGAATCCTAAAGCACTCTGAGTTAGTAGTACAATTAAGTAGATAGGAATATGAACATATTTTTGAAGTATGAAAATGGGACAGAGAGTCATTGTCCAATTCCTTTCTCTATTAGATCTTGAGAGCCTTCAATTTATTTAAAATGTAGATTTGTGGATGCTGATACACACAATTCTGATAAAAGACCTGACTGTAAATGGAAAAAAAAGAAAGAAACCTCTAAAATGAGATTGCAGAGCAGCTTACTGGAGAGCAATTACACAATAAAAAATGTTAATAACAGATTTGAAGTCGGAAAGGAGATATTTACCTTGACTAATATATGTATACACAAAATACAACKGAGCAAGGAAGATCAAGTTGAAAGCATAGTTCAGAATGGACTCTTGCCTTTGAATAGTAAAATGTATCAYGAAAAGTAAGACCCTGATTTAGGCAAGTATTTGATGTTTGTGTTCTGCAGTCTAGGGTATATGAAAGAGAAATACTGACATCCACCTAGAAAATGGAATAAAATCTATTAGCTGGCACAGAGAAATGAGAAAGTCATTGGTTTAGAATAAAGAAGGAAGAATAAACAGAAAAAAAACCAACATAAAGTGTGCTTTAACTACTAGGAAGAAGCTGAAGTTACTGCTCAACAACTAAGTAGAGAGACTCAGAGGACAGGATTTTACCACTGTAAGACAAATGCAATTTTCRCTCAGCATAGCATTTTTAATTTCTATGAGTTGCAGAAAGTCTGCCAAGCTTCATCCTTGCGCTTGGGCAACCTTGGTGCTCCAAAGCTGAGAAACCCCCGCYTCGTGAGACGGTATGAGCTGGGTGAGAATTCCTCCATGCTCTTTCCTTGTCCCTTTCTTTAAACCCTTGGGGGTATCTGAGTATTTCTTTGACCCTAGARGAAGGAATAATTTGACCCTGCAGGTTTCAGTTGTTCAGGCTAGGTATGCCTGCTCCTACTCTTCGTTAACAAGTCACCTCCGAGGGAGTYTCGTGGAAGTATGTTGATCTGTAGACAGGTGGTCTATTTATTCTTAGGGAGGTTTCAGCTGCATTTTGAGGGGAAATATTCTATATCTAAAATCACTCCTTTTCCCATACGGAATAGTTGTTTCAGCTAAATTTGATGAATTTTAAAAGTAGTTGTAATTATAATCCTATTGAAGTAATTATTGSTTCAAATCACAATGCTAGAACACGCTAAGTCAAAACTAATATTGCAGTCATCTAACCCTGTAGCAGGTATTGGCAGTGATTTATAAGAGTATCTTAGTGATGATACCTGTTTCTGGCCACCAAAAGGATTCTSCTTTCACTACCACTGTATATTTTTATGCGTCCAGTTTCAAACAGCAACCGATAGCATAGAAATTTCCTCGACGCAATGGCGTCGCTAGCTGACCACTTTTCTAAACCTTTGAATTACTCTGCATGCTTTCATGATGTACCATTTCTGAACTTGTCGAATGTACTGGATCTTTTTCACAGAAACAATGAGATAGTTCATCCCTCTCTTACTCTGTGGACTTTTGTGGAATTATGTGAGGATGAATATGACCCAGTGTGCCCAAGTACAGAAAYCTTTTATTTTTCTGGCACAGATTGAGATTTAAGTTAGCAGTACTTGGTTGTTCCAGAATGCCCCCAGGTCAGTGAACTGTCATTTCAGAGTACTGGAATAAACAGCACTCTGGATGTACATAGAGATGTTCTGCTTTTTAGCTTAAGTTGCTCAGTAATATGTGCCYGGGCTCCACGGAAATGGGCACCCCAATAATAAACAAATGCTCAGGCATTATAACATCATGGCTTAAATTTTCTGTTAAAAGAGCRTGCACGTTCCTCTAGCAGAGAAGGAGTAATGCATGCAAGCTTTATTTTGCTGACTATATCCTTGATAATTCACCRACGGTAGCATTGAATGGATTCAGCAGAAGCTGCTTAGAAATACATTGTATAAAAAATTTAATGATTTGCTTAGCTGACATTTTCTTTATTTGTTTAAACACTCTTGGAAGTGAAGTACCATGCACTGAGTGCAGKCAGGACAGTGGACCTCCCAAACCTCGCAAGGGAGAGAGGAAGAAGAATTATGTAGCTGGGAGAGAATTCACAAAAAACTGGCTGAATGAGGAAAGTATTGCTTTGCATGAGTTGAGACTTCTGCTGTACTATTTAATCAAAGTTCAAGGGATTGTATGCACTGTGGGTTGTGTATATAAAATGCAATGTCAGGACGGGATTTGCTGAGGGGGAGGAAGCTAAGCACCATGTGCCGCATCGCCAAGGGGTGAGCTCCTTGTCATATGATGACCGAGAGCCTTCACCACTCGCAGAATCCCATCGCTGTGTTGTCTCCAACATCTCTGCGCTCTATTACTGCTCTAAATTGAGTGCGATCACTTTGAAAGAAGCTGTTTGTCCCAATAGAGCAATACTTYGCAAGAATTTTGAGCTCCCATCGTTCCTGGGGAGGTAGGAAGGCTGCTGTGTCTCTGCACTAGTGATCAGGGAAGCTGTGGCTTGCAAAATGCAAGTACAGCTATCGAACACACATACCKTTCAGTGTATAAATTAATTTGTGCTGTCAGTCACGAAAGAAGCCCTTAGAATGGGATTTAGTGATGAAGGAGTGTGCAGAGGACTTATGCAAGTGAAGAACTTCTGCCTGATTCTGTTCTTTCTTTTTTTTTTCCTGTCAAAGACYGTGAATGACCAGCAAATTATTTTTGAGGAATATAACCATTAGGGGAAAAAAAAAAAAAAAAGAGATGTCTTCAAGTTTGAGAAAGAAGAGGAATGACTCTGGACAGTCTGTCTTTTCCTAGTATGTGAAAGAGGAGTTTTCTTTTCCTCTTTCAACCACAAGACACTTTTAGAGCTCTCACTAGTAAACTGCCTATTGGGAAGAGTGAATCCAGCAAGTTTCCCAAGCTTTCATCCAACTGGGAATGCATTGTGTGCACCCAGCTCTTCTGCAAAGAATTCGATGTGGGGAAAATTGTATGCATTAGTTAACAGTGCCGTGCAGGACTTTCTCCAGGGGAGATCTCCCTTGGCATATGCGCTGGCCCCGGGGATGGAGACTCCAGTGCTCTGAAGTTTCACACGCTGGAGCTGAGGGTTGGTCRGACCCCGAGTGCCAAAGGTTTATGGGGGAGTACAGAGGTGGCACTGCCCTGTCCGAGCGCCCGCCGTGCAGGGCACTGCCGTCCCAGTGCTGCCGCGTGCAGCCGGCAGCAGGGAAACGATGAAAAAGGCAGTCACGTTAGCAAACGCATTTCGGTATGAGACCCAATCAGACACGTCTCACCGAAGCCTTTAGAAAGTTTTTTGAGGCACAACCTCCATAGCAGACCAGGCGCTGCTAGCTGTGTCTGCAGGAAATTGCTTTCCATATGATTTGGGGTCATCCATGAGACCGCTTGCAGGAAGATGTAATAGCCAAGTGAAGTGGGACTTCTGAATGTGGTGCTCTGGAATTTAATGGCAGCATGGGCAAAAGACAGTATAGAGCTGGGAAAATACTTGTATAAATTATCTTAAAAGAAAAATGAACAAGCGGTGCTCTCAGATAACTGCATTTTGCTCCCAGAGACTAGTCTACATACCAGGCAGGGCACGTGGTTAGAGGAACCACATCCATTTTCTTTCAGAGCTGAGCTCTCTGCACTGCCTTGGTTGATTTTTATATTTTCTTTTTTCTTTTTTTTTTTTTTTTTTGTCTTTAGCTGATCTTTCCATAGATTACTTTCTTCCTTTTTGGACAAGGATAACCTTATGATGGTATGCTTATACCAAAGATGAACTCCTGTTTGGTTCTACTGCAGACATTGCGAGTGCCATTAAAAATGTGTATTGCTGAAAAGGCTGATTTACTAAGAATAATAACAGTAAAACACACACTCCCTTCACAAATGTATTGTATATCAATTTTTTTTAACTAATAACCTTGACAGGTGCCCGCACTATTTTTTTTTTCCTTAATGTGGTCTTTATATTTTCAGCCCAAGTATTAGCATAAATTTTATGGGATTTTCTGGGCATATTTGTGTCTGTATCTAAGATATATGATATCAACTGGCAGTGATGGTTGAACTAATCAAATACTACTGACAAGTTAAAGCAAATTTTTAGGACTGTGAGATTTTGAGCATCTTCCCAGATACAGTATCTCCTGACTGAAAGCAGTCCTTGACTGTCAAGTTTAAATACCAGATTTGGGACTTAATCTTTATGTAAGCAAAACACCCCAATAAGAAATATGTCTGAGTAAAGCCAAAAAGTCAGGTCCTCCCCTTAAACCTAGCCTGAAATGCATGTGTGTGTTTGTTTATGGCCCTATCGCCATGGTATGTGAGCGATTCCAACCAGTGGGAACCAAACAAGAGTCTYACACTGAATGGACTTCTATTTTCTTTTTAATTTTTTTTTTTTTTGACTTGGCATTTGTTCCTTCTAGCAAACATTTTTAAAAACTCTCTTATTGCTAGAGGGAAAATTGACACCCTTTGCTTTCACGATGATACATTCCTAACACGTTTCCTTGAAGAGCTGGAAATGGTGCAAAAATCTGGTAAGATAAGTCTCTATAAAGCCTTAGAAGTCAAGCATTCCACTTTAGACATTTAAGACAAATGCATGGCAAAAACAAGTTGTTTTTTTTTAAGGTTTCTACTTAAAGTTCTGTGCCAAAGCTACAGTACTTATACATTTTCTAAATGTGTTTTAAGCAATAAGTTGTACAACATTTTTAGAACATGTGTTAAGCTATTTCTCTAAGAATGAAGCTCTTAACAAAACATAAGCACTCTGCATGAGATCTTAGCAGCAAAGTGCTTAAAAGATAAAGTAAGAATTGGTACCATGGGAAGAACACCAGCTGTAGAGCACACAGGTCCATTATGAGAAGTATGGTAGTGGGTAGGGAGAAAATGATTTAATCAGGAGTAAAACCAATTTTATTATAAGGGCACGCAGGGGGTGTGGCACCATAGTGAGAGGGACATTTCAAAATATCTGACAGATTTCAACAATGTGAAAACCCACCCTGTTCTTTAAAGTGACAGTAAACCCCATCAGGTCTCTCTTTTTGATGCTATTGTTAACAGTTGACTGTTTAAAGCTGGCCTGCTAAGATGCTGTCGATCTAGTTCAATAGTGTGTGGCAAAATAAAAGGCTAATTGTTGAAATACGATCAATCAAATATGATCTCAGAGTCTAAAGAAGATCCCCTCTGGTAACTCATTTGAGATCAAATCATTACTTTTATGATTGAGGTAATTCAATGGGAAAAAAAAAAAAAAAGAGGCTTGAAACCAAAGAAGCAAGCGAGACAACTAAATGAAATGCACAAGTCTGCCTTTGTTCCAGCTTTGTCTCACATTACCCCAAGTTAAGGAATTGGGTCCATTCCTTTATTTGTATACATTTCCTGAATCCAGAAATTTAAAAAGCAGTTAATAACATTTATTAAATAAAAGTTGAAAGACGACTTCATTTTGAATAAGATTTTCTGTCCAAAAGTAAACTCTAGTGAGGAAACTATTGCATTAAAGTACCAGGGATCTGGAGTTGTGGGTGTCCATGTGTCTCCAATAATTTTAGCATTTTGTTTAACAACAGTTCAATAAAGAGGCTGCTCTTGAAGCCAGCTAAATTGCTAAACATGAAATTTCAGTGACATTTAGTAAAACATTTCAAGATTATGTTGCTTCAAATTAAATTTGTTCAGTAGTTTTCATGGTTGGCCCCTGATTTGCATTCAGACTGAAATTTTCTAAAAAAGAGAATCATAGCACATGTGAAAAAAAGCAAACTTCATTTTTGGAGTAACAGAACTTGAAGAAAGTGTGTGCCATTTTGATTTGGACTATAAGGATTTGCACTTTCCTAGAGTTTTATGTGGATTATGATCTCACTGTTTATTACCTTCTAACAGTATCACACTACGAGAATTAAAAAGCAAAAACAAAACCAAGGAAAAAAAGAATGATCATCCAATCTTGTTTTATTTTTATTAGAAACTCTATTTTARCATTTCATTTCTTTTATATTTAAATTCCTTAGCTCAGTCAAGCTTCAAACGAAAACATTTTTTTTGTTTGCAAAACAGTTTTGTAAGCACTTGTGGTTTGTCTTTAGTGTGTTATCATTTTTGACAGCTTTGCATAGCCTAGGTAGGCCAACAGGGGTCTGTCTAATATTGTTGCTGGGCAAATCTTCCTCCCAGAGATGAAAACCAAACAAAATATTTTTGAAGCAGTAAGAAGGAATTAATATCCTTTCTCTCACAGTACTCTATTCCTCGCTGACATTACATTCAGGCAAAAAAAGGAGAAAAGCGTTACCCATTATTCCCTTGTACATAGCAAGGCTAACACATGTAAAGCAATAACTCATTTTCTATTGCCATGTTTAGCATATGTCTCCTGTTGGCTCAGCAAGGCCTTTAGKCCGGTCCCTTGAGCCGGCCATCGTTGGCAACTCTTAGCCCCTCGGCCTCAAAACCAAATAGCTTTGAATCATGTTGAGCTGTGATGCTAATTTTCATACTGATGCATTATGGGAATAAATGTATCTGACATACTGTGTCAATGGTACTGTCTCTTTGTGTCTCTTGTTTTTTGTTAGCTGCATTCCTACAGATGGTATTCCATTGAAAATGTTCTCTTCCTACAAAAAAAAAAAAAAAAAAGAAAAAAAAAACATGCACAGCACCAAACCTCTAGGTGCAGAAGGCTGTTAACGGTTGCTGATGATAGTAGGCAAACATTAACATAATAATTAGTGTCTTGTAATTGTTTCATTAAAACCAGTTGTTCCATTTCTCCTCGTGTTTTCCCAGAAGAGAAGCTGAATTTGGACGACAGCCAGTGGGAGGACATCCACGTTGTCACCGGAGCACTCAAGATGTTTTTCAGAGAGCTGCCTGAGCCGCTGTTCCCATACTGCTTCTTTGAACAGTTTGTGGAGGCGATAAGTAAGTACATCAGATACAGTAGAAGCTAGTGAAATAGCCTGTTATATAAAAATAATAATAAACTTAAAAATAGAAGAACAGAGGCATCTCAAATCTGACTTACCTTCCATTATCCGTGATCCTGTCTTTTTGTTGTTTTTGACTGCCTTTTATCTCCTACAGCATTTAGTTATTTAACCGGAGAAAAATATCAAATTATTGATCTATAAATTTTGTATATGCAATTAAACTCTAGTGCCTAAAATGGTTTAGGAAAGGAATTAAAATGTGTATGTATTCAAAATATGCTAGGCTGGTAATCCATATATCCCCAAACACAAGAGAGAGACTAATAATTGTGAATCATGTTAGAAGGGGCTGTCTTTATGTTAATCAGAATGAAATGCGTGTGTTTTGTTCCACAAGGTTGCAGAATCTTGCCTTGCAGTGATCACAAAAAGAATGCAAAAACATTCGTGTTCTCATTTTCATATCTACCTTTGCTTTATTAATTTTTTTTTTTTAAAGTTGGCAGGCATCAAAAGTGTTTTCAAAGTCCAAGACATTTATTCTGTTACATGTCTCTCYGGTTTGTGTGCTGCAAACCCTCTCTGTATTTAATATATGCAGGTGCATTTTGTAAAACTGTATCGGCTTGGAAAAACTTGACTACAAAACAAAGTGATTTGGGGGTTTACTCCCATTGGGAAGGGGGAGGGGAGAGGGATAGCTTAAAGGGAAAAAGCCTAGTAGGTGATTAATTAAAGGTCCAATAGAGAAAAATCTCTAGGAAAAAAACAAACCCAATGAAGTATTTAGAGATCTGTTTTCTGAATGATGGGCATGCATATTTGCCATTACTGTTAATGAGARCTGTGTGTGCACATGCGCAGCTGTCAGAGAATATGAAACCCTTAATGCATGGCTCACTTTGATTTTATATTCATAAGAGTCTTTAGTTCAACTAAAGCTTTTCAAGACCCAGCATCAGATATAATGAGGTTAAATACATTTCACAAGATCCTTCCCTTCTCAGTTATTTAGAGATGCAATGCAGCTAAATGCATAACATAAAGAAATGYATTACCTGAAAGTTTACTCTTGGCAGCTCACTTTCTTCTCCTTTCWAAGGAAACTAGATGGAGAACATCATCTCTCCAGTTTAAGTTCCTGTTGCACAGTCTCTGCGTGTGCTAAGAGGGGAAAAACAATGAAGAATTTCTTACTGCTCAGCTTCAGTTCCTGTGATGCATTGGCATGAGATGCTCATTTGAAGCACCAGCACTTGAACGTGCCCTTCAGGTGGTTCTCCATCCACCTGCTATGTCCTCTCAAAAAGGAGGAGAAGCRGTGCCTTAAGCGGATGCAGTCAGTTCAGGGGGCACAGCCTGCCATGCCATTTGCGTCTCTTCTTATGCACCTTATTCTGCAGCCGRGTGTTTAATACCTATCCTCTGCCATTATCACCTTCTCTTCCTGATAATCCACCATCATACAGGCCTTCTGGGGCTAAATATAGTCTTTCTCCCCCTTACTGCTACTTTTCATTGCCCTTTGGTGTACAGTGTGGCTGARCACGCACTACTGTATTCTGAAGAACATTATCAGGACACCATGATCTCATCCTTCGTGCTGTCTTCTGCTCTCATCCTCTCYGTTAGTGTCCAAGTCAGGGTGATTTGAAATCTTTTGGTGGCCCGGTGGGGAGGTTTTTGATAGTAAAAATAACCAGTAACTGGTAATAGACTTGCGAATTAAGAGTTTGAAAGCATGTCGGGAAGAGACTGTCTACTAAAGCATTAATATTCATGAGTGAGAAATTAATGTCCCTTTCTGCTATTTGAACTATTATTAATTCTTATTATGATTTTGAGAGCCATTATACACATTGATAGGCTAATGAACAGTCATTTATAGAGGGATTTTAAGACAGTTTATTCCTAGGAAGAAAATGCTAGCACTCTAAGACATGCCTCGCACTATTTCAAAACCCTAATTCTTGTTGCTTGCTTTACTGCACATCAGGGTGATTTCTACCTAATCCAACTGTCTAAAGTAATCTACGATTTCCAATCAATCTTCTCTTTATTTGGCCTTTACTGYCATAGTATCTACAAATCTCTATTCTCACCAATTCTACTTAAAAAACGTCTATAAACAACAATTAGGTGTTTTCAGTGGTTTCGGAGCTCTTCTGTATGTTAATAGTCCTGAGGCAAAGTAAAACATCTCTTTTCTTCAATATCATTCCATTGTGGCTGATTCTTTGGCTACTTTGTGCTAATTACTCTGCCTGGTCAGTGCTGAGCTCCTAGAAATTTCCCTTCTTCAGGTTGTTGTGAAAAAGAGGCTTTTGTATCTCTGTCTTTTCTCTCTGTTCTTTGAAAATGGGAATTATTACCATGCAGGGCATGGGTGTGCAGTACAGTTAGAAGGAGTGCTTAATAATGCCAGAAATAAACCAACCTGATGACAGCTAGGAAGAAGGTAATTAGGACACATTCCCACACTGCCATGATGGTTATATCCTTGGTCCAGCACTGAGCACCCCTCAGTCAGAGCCATACATTTGGTAAGTAAGGTGAAGTGGTCTAAAAACCTATCTGTAGTGGGTAGTAACAATTTACCAGTAATATTTCTTGGGGATTTAGTCATTTAACTAGAAGTTTCAGGAGGAACAAGTACCCAAGAGGTGCCATGGACTCCTTATGCTGATGCTATTTTAAAGATTATGTGAAAAAATTCCTAACAAGCTTAGTATTACTTTTTCTGGATGATGCCATTTTWATTAACATCTCTATTATGTGCATGGGAACAAAATTTTACAGTACTGTGTATTAGGCAAAGTGCTTGCTCTCCACCTTCAATTTCCCCTATAAATAACTTTAGATATGGCCATAATATTAGAACAATTTAGATATCACCAGAACATTAGAAGATAATTCAGGTCATTATAGAATCTCAGAATTCTGCTTGCCAGGCTGAAGCTGGATAATTACTGTCCATACAGCTTATATTGGAGAATTTATAAATGACAAAAGGAAGRCCACAAGACCTTTGACCTAATACTTATATTGTTTCTTAGGATTTGGAAAGCAGGTTTTTCAAGGACTTTGTCTAGTATATTACTGGCAAGTCATTTTGTGGTATTTTGGATGAAATATGCACTTCTAAAGCATGCCCAAATGCTGCTATGAAGTCAGGTTCAGCCACACTTAAATTACTTAGCACCGCAAATAGTTCTATTGATTTGCTGGAAGATCAACAGACGTGGTTCAACAGATTGTCTGCAAGTAAAATTGTGCTTCATGTGAGTAAGGTGGTAGAAGTGCCAATAACTGAAATACTTAATCACCTTATTTACAGAATTCAATCCGCATGGCCATACAAACTTATGCCAGGACTTCAGCCGCTGAAACAAAAAAAAAATCTAACCCCAAAATCTGTTAAGAAATGTTAACAGGTAAATGTGCTAGTTGATGATAAATCTTTAGTTTAATTGAACTAGTTTTGTTGAAAGGTCTTAGGCAGAAGGCATGGAAAAAAAGAAATTTGTCTTCTACAGTATTCTGTGCAAYGATGGCTGATCTCCACAGCATAGGAAATAATCAAATACTGACTAGTCCTTCCAGATCTTTTCAGCTGGAGAAAGCTGTATAGACAGTGCATCTGTCCAACTGCAGTTACAAAAAAAACCCCACTGATACTCCACAAAGGAAAATTCCACCAAGTTCCCAAAGCTGCAACATCTGTCTCTGGTTTGGAAGGCTTGAGTTCAGGTCTTTGATTTTCTCTGCAACAGGTTGGAAAGATTACTACATTGGAAAGATTTTTTCAATGAGGTCTAGTGATTATGCCTTCATTTCAATTCCTTATCTCTAATATGAATTTAATAGGTGTCACGTAAGTACTGTAGATAAATAGGTGATTTATTGTTTAAAATGCACACACACACACAGACAGATGTGTGTGTATATATATATATATACTGTAAATAGAAATCTTTTTGCCAGAATTATGATYCTTCCACAGACAATTTTCTGAATGAAGGTATTTGTTACTGCTGTGGGCTTCCCACTTAAGGCAGATGAACACAGGAATGAGATTAATAAAAATATAGTGTTGAAAAATCTGACTTGCAGGCTTTCAAGTGGAATMCACAACCTAATATGAGATATCCTCAGTGTGAGGAACAGAAAACATGGGATCCACATCAGCCACCAAGTCCCTGGAGAAGGGACAGCATTTGTAGGGCATCAGATCTAGTTAGTGTATGTGGCTTAGGTCCTCACAACCCCCACAGGATCAAGCCTCCCCGGGCAAAGTAACCCCCCATCTCTGGGGAGCTCMAGCTTTTCAGCCCTAGCAGAAAAGGAAACATTTCTCTGCACGGGGAGCAGTAGAGCCACAGGCACCTAAAGTTCTTCGAAGGCCACAATCGCAGCATCTAATTAGCTTAGGCACCTTCAGGGATAGATGGCAGCTGAATAAGGTTTTTCAGAATTATAATGGTGAATTTAAGTGCCTAGACACTACCTAAGGTCCACATTAGATACTCATATAATTTTTATTTTTTCAAGATCTGGATTTCTTTTTTTTTTTTTATTGCTCTGATAGACTAGTAACACTTTTTTCAACTGATTTCACACATATCCTTTCAATATATCAATTAGAGTCTCCTGGTGCATGCTAAGCAGAATTCATAATGTCGTTCCATCAATCCTCTAATGTTACGTGTTACCCTACTATATGGAAACTGAAGATGGTTATTTAGCATCTTACACATGATAGTTTCATAACTTTTTTGGTTATTGAAAGATGTTAGATATAAAATTTATTACAGTTTTGCTAGTATGAGATACAGGTCTTTACTGGTCTTGTCTGACAAAATCTACGATGATAGCATAGCAAAGCAATAAACTTTTCTTTCATGGGAATGATAGACTTTTTTTAAACCCACAAAAGCTAGCAGTGCTATCAGTAGTTGTCAGTCCTCTCCATGTTGGTCAGTTGTCTTCATCTCCAGGATGACTGGCATCAGTCAAAAGGTTTGCTCTGAGCCTGACCTCTCATTTTGCTTCAGAAAGGTCCCCCCAGAACCCCCTGCCTGCGTGGTTCCAGGCAAAGTGTTGCAAAAACTCACATCTATCTGGGCAATGATGACACTTCGGTCTTCAGCAGGCCATAGCAAAGTTTGCACTGAATAATGCAACTGTTGAGGAGTTTGCACTGAAACTGTCTGCACCAAAATCAGGCAAAAAAAACTGTGTCAGGAAGCAAAAAACAAATCTAGTCATCAATACATAATCATGATCAAAGAACAGAGCTGCATTGSTTGAAAACACAGTGTAGCAAGGACCTGCTCTGGACTACTATGCAGTGTTATGAAAATAGTAGCTGGGAAACAGAAAGGAAGTAAATACATTCATTTATTCTGACAGTCATAACATCCTTGTATCATCTTGGTGGAAAGTTACAAAAGATGTCTAAAGAGATTTTCAAAAGACATCTAAAGAAACCTCACTCGAGGCATACAAAGAATAAGGCTCAAGGCCAACTCGTCTTGGAAAGACAAGTCAGCATATTGCACTGTAAGAAATCCATGACAGTCTCTTAACATCATCACGTAATAGGTTCCTGAGAAACCAAATCTTATCATTCTCTGGCATTATGCAAATTTCTGTCATAATCTCAATCTGTGGGCTTCAAGTCCTAATCAAACTGCCTTCAGATTCACAGTTGGCGAGCCTCCTATTGAAATCGTTTTCCCATCCTCCATTTCCTTGTCCAGGGAAGTTTTGGGGCTTGGCATGGCATCAGAAAGCCTCAATTTCATGTGAACATGGTGATTTATAAACAAATTCAAGGTCACCACAATATATCTCACATAATAAAAATCATAATTAATACCTTTTTGGCTGAATCTAAATATCAGAAGACAGTAGAAATCCATAAACTAAACATGAACAGAACAAAAATTGTGTAGAAACAAGAAGTATTCAAAAGTTGAGGTGCAACTTTTTAAAAATTTTCTTAAAAAATGGAATGGTTTTGTGTGTAGCGTAATCTCAGGGATATCCACCATTTAAATATAGGAATATGTGTATGGTGTACCTGTAGACGTATGTATTCTCCCAAACACAATAACACTAACAATAATAATAACAGCTCATTCAGAAAGTGGTACTAGGTATTTTCAGTGGAGACTGAGTACTACTAAATCCATTTTGGAAAGCTTTTTGAAACATTTTCTGGGAAATTGTGTGAAATTCTGATTCAAGAATGATTAACTGATATTGGAACAGAAAGAAAAAACCCTCACATTTTGGAAGAGATGTTACGAYGATACAGGACACAGAGAGACTAGAAGAGAAGGCTTCTAATCTATGGGTGTTARCAAACTAGAGACAAAAAGTCTGTATGATCAACCTGAGTGAAACCAATAAGTAAAAAAATAGATGAGAAAGTGCAGTTTAAACTAAAAAACTATATTCCACAAGAGAGGTGTATAAACTGGCTACAAATATATTTAAGCTATAACATTCCCAACCATTATAGCTACCATATTCTAGCACARTCCTCACTCAAATTCAAGGCAGTAAGAAAGCATGTAAATAGAGGCTGTCATATTTGTAATAGCAGCAAACTGGTAACTAAAGAGAGGTTCGTTCCAGACTTTTTGTTCCTAGGAGGTGTCAAAGAACAATATGCCCCAGTAACCTCCTAGTTCTCTTTCAATGACCTTCCCTTCACAGTTGCAAAGTGTTTCTGCTCAATAGCATTTTAAAATAGATCTTTCCAGGTCTGGAAGCAACAGTTTTAGGGGAAAAAAATAAAATTGGAGAGCATGTCTATGAATAGATTTTTTCTTTTGAGGTGGAAAATAGCCCAACGTGTTCAGAAATAAAGGGCATTGGAAAGAAAATTAGTGGGTAAAACATTTCTTCCTTCTTTTTGCTTAGAAAGTTTTACCTAAGTTTTGGAAAAAAAGATCTACGCAGGGCTTTGCTCTGTGAAGGATGCCCAGGTAACACCTGTCCATAGGGAGCCTGATTCTAGATTGACTTTGCCTTTTTTTTCCCCCTAAACATAAGAATTTGCCTTTAAAATGAGATATGTTGCAATATTTACTAATCCATTTCTTCTGTTAGCACACAATTCTGTTGGGCTACAAAGAGCACTTCATAAAACTCTGAGTTAAAATTAACATTTTAACTGTTGGGGTTCTTTTCCCTCATGAACTTTACCTAACRCAGTGTTCCACTGACACCATCAAATCAGTTAATTCACTTTTCGAGGAAAGAGGAGAATCTGAGGAACCTCACTGAAAGGGTTACACCAGTGATGAAAATTACCTTAATATTAAAGGAACAGAAAAACTGGGTAATTTGGTCTTATAAATATGGTGAAGGCTTTACAATTATCATCAAAGGAAATGAAAAAAAATTTTTAAAAGAATTTGTACTTGGATTTTGCTGTCATGCAAAAGTTTGTGCAGGAGAGACGTATTCTTCCYCAGTTTAGTCTTTTTTGTTATTATAGTTATAATTTTTTTAGCAGAGTGGAAATTTTATTGYGGATGCCTGGCCTGTCTCTTAACTCATGCTAATTATATTCATAATTAAATGTTAAACAAGAATTGACTAGGCCAACTGGCTTGCACAGGTGTTTGTGATATGAATGGTTTAATGCTTACACAATAAATTATTGGATACAAATCTGCAGTAATCAGCTCAGCGAGAACCTTTTTCAAGAACTTTGCTGTACATGGTAGGTCCAGCGTAGTGCTTTGAAACCAGGACTTGCAAACAGCACTTACTAGACAGGGTTCTGTCAAAACTGTGGCTTGTCCTCAATTGCACAAACACTAACAAGGCTAAAAGTTTTTTTTCTGAGCTCTTACCTGCCATGGGCCACAGGTGCTCAGAGCATTAATGTTTATGGGGTGCTGGAGGAGCCATTGGATGCTTGGCGGAAACGTCACCTGGGAAGCAGTGTGCCTCACTTCAACTTGCAAAAAACTTTGTTCATATTTGTGACTGATAGCCAGATTAATTGCTGAGGCTCCAGTAACCCTCTGTTAGCTTTACACTAACTGCCGGTTGACAGAGTGTAGAATCAAAAACTTGAAATGGAAAAAAAAGGCATGGGTTTCAGTTTGCTCCTCTTCTACTTACTTTTTGGGCATGAAAAATAGTGTATTATTTGTGTAATTTAAATTTAATCTGTGGTTAAGAGAATCTTTTCTAGGGGAAAGAAAGGGCAGAAACAAGAAGCAAGCCAACTTGAGAGTTCATATGTGGGTTAGYGTAAGAGAAACTCATAGAGAAAATTGAGGGGGAGAGAATGGTGAAAGAGAAGACAAAGAGAAACTGAGAAATCCAAGCAACAACACTGGGCAGAAAAGAAGGAAGAAAAAGAGGTATAAGGAGCTATTTAGTGACTGTGACAAGATCTCTGTAACCTGGAGTGTTTGTGGGAGGCAGAGGGAGAGGAACTTCTCATGAAGGTTATCTGGAGCTCTTGACAAAGTGAGAATTGGCATTCTAGGTTTGAAGGGAAAAATGTTTCTTCAGGCTTGTGAGTGAAGCTTCCAYTTGGGGAAAGTAATAACAAGAGGAGAAGCAGCCTATAATGCCCCAGTTACACAATTTCAGAGGTGCAAAAATGGAAGAGATGAAGGGAGGAGGGAAGTGGGAATAGAAGACCGGTGAGGGAGGGAAAAGGAGAACCTTCAAGAACAAGAGAAAGGGATGCTGAAAGTCATCACCTCCAGTGCTGTGCTGTCTTCCTCTCTCCATACAGCTTACTTTCTACAAGTTGCTACGTTCCCCAAATAAGAGTAATACCACACATCTCTGTGTGGTGGCTCATTGGATCTGAACCAGCACAGAATAGGCATGATAATGTCTTGGTGGCAGAAGATGACAACTGAGTCATTTTCTGGTCCTCACCACGTAGATGTTTCAAGACCTGGACTACTACACTATTAGAAGACCTAGACTACTACAGCTGTAGTATTCAGAGTAGGCACTAATTTTATGGAGTACTTTTATGCATCCTAAATACTTCAAGCAGGTTTGGCCCCYGGTAAATTTAAGCTGCATTCACTTATACCAGTCCTTCAAGGGACTACTACCTCCCTCAGGGCTCTCCAGCACCAGCGTGCTCCAACCACACTGCCCGAGCACTCCTCATTCGGAAATTTCTCCACCAGATACTGCAACTTTGTGGGTTTTCAAGTTCTGGCAGGTAAAACCAGCCATAAAACATGCCTTAATATTGACCGTTACCTTGCAGTTTTATAAAATACTCTTTTATAATGATGAAAAGTGTACATATCACCGTGGCGTCAGGGAAGGCTCTTTGTAACTTCAGACAAGACTCCTGATAATAATGCATTAAATGAGCTATAAGAAAATGCATAACCTTAGCCTTTACACTTAGGACCGTGATAAACCTTTGGGTGAGAATCTGGTAGAAGTAAAATTAAATAATACAGACCCTGCTTTAACTGTACCTTTAGCACCTGAGAGCAGTAATCGGTCAGAAAGGGGTTACAACGGCTCATTTTATTCTGGAACTGTTCTAGAAATGGTCTGAAAACAGCATGGAGAAGGAAACAAGAAATTAAATGTTCTAAAAATTCCACAAAGCAAGCAGGCACAGAATCAAGTCATGAATGGTCAAAAAAATATCCTCACAGTTTACCATAATAGCACACATACGGGGCTGGAAAAGAAAAACACCACGTTGCTAAAGGGCATGATAAAACACAATAATATGACTAGAATATCAAAGCACTACCCACAGAATACTCACTGAACTTCACAGAATTTCAGAGAAAAGTTAAATCACAGKTTGAAATCAGGCACAGGTTTGCCAGGGTGGAAGTCGAGGGTCTCCTTCCCTGAAAGCATCGCCTTGCGGCATCGCTTGACACAGGCCCGGCTTCCCAACGTCAACGTTTTGAGCAGCTCTGGGTCTGCCGCGGGAAGTGCGATTGCAAACTGAAATACTTTGGAAAAGTAATGATGTCTAAATGGGAGGGTAGGCTGGTGTTCTTACCAAGGCTGGGCCAGAGTTCAAAGTTAATAGGATTTATAATGTCTCTTGAGGGACACAAATTGTGAAAAAGTAGTGCTGGAAAACTGGGTAATGTGGCTGCGGAAAAGCATCTTTAGCAGCTGTACTACAGCAGCTGTGCCAGATAACAGCTAAAAAGAGAAGTCAAGTAAAGTAAGAAATAGTGTGGGAATGGAAGCAAGGAGTAGTGCTGCACATCCTCCTCCTRAACGGGTGTCAGGGAGTGTGCAGCCCCGAGGCAACCTATTGCACAAGAAACTCGTTGAACAAAACTTCTACTTTTAAGGATGCTTCCTTGGATGCAGAAATATTTCGGCAATCCACTGCCTTGTGCTTGTAGTACAGGTATTGAATTTGAAATGCAAACAATTTTAAAATAAATCAATTTGCCTTGCTTCCCAGAGAGYCAAACTGTTCCCCTTGACTCCCTTCTATATAAAATTCATTAGCCTGTTAACTTGTTTGACTACTGTTACATTTTGGCCACAGCACTAATGCTTTAATTGCCTGGGAAGGTAGTATATCACACAGATAATCTCGCTAAGATCAGGAGCACAATCTACTTCACCGACAGCTCATGGTCTGACTCATTCACTGTTAAACACTTTTGAGTGACAGTGTTGCACTGGGAAAAAAAAAAAAATTGCAAACCAGACACAAAACCTCTTCACCTAGGTTTGCTTGGATGGTTAGAAAATCAAACTGTGTATTAATCACTCATACAGAAAGTGAGATCTGAAGCAACTAGAAAGGTGGGACTCTCAAAGGTTTTAGAAACCTAAAAATAACTGAGAACTAAGAATCTGCTTAAGCGCGTATGAAATACCTGGTGTTTGTAACTCATCATCAGGAGAGCCCTGGCGAACAAGGGAAATATTTTTCAAGCTGGCACTGCTACGGTGTCATGTAAAGGGCAATAGCTGCACATACTGGGAAAGCGTGAGGTGAGCAGTGACCGGGACTAAAACCCAACCTAAATTGGACTGTATGTCTTCTCCCCACACTCCTACAGGTGACACTGAAAGCGAAGAGGGACAGGGAGGAAATTGCCCTGGTACCTACACGGGGTGCCTACCCGTAAGGGGGGCAAATAAAGTGAGTGCAGCTGCAACAACTTCTTTCTCTTTCTTTTTATTTTTCTTTTTTTTTCTTTTTTCTTTTTCTCTTTCTTTTTATTTTTCTTTTTCTTTTTTCTTTTTWTTTTTTCTTGTTCTTTTTTTTCCTTTTTTTTTCTTTTTCTTTTCTCTTTCTCTTTTTCTATTTCTTTTTCTATTTCTTCTTTTTCTTTCGTTTTCCTTTTCCTTTCACTTTCCCTTCCCTTTCCCTTTTCTTTTTATTTCCTTTTTTTTTTCTTTTCCTTTTCAAACAAAAAAAACCCCGGAGAAGCGGGAAGGGTTGCCTGGCAGGCAGGCTTATATATGCTTCTGCAGCTAGAGCCCTGGGCTATCAAGTGCCACTTCTAGAAAAGCCTTTTCCTTGGCTCATGTTTGATTTGCATCTGTATGTTCACATGCAGCCAGAACTAACCTACGCTCTGCAGCTGAGGTCGTTGCTTGTTTTTCTTTACACCACAGATCATGGCACCTGATGAGGCTACATTTCTGCTTGCAAGCTTAAGTGTATTAGCATTTTACAAAAAAAATAGCCCACTGTGTAGATATAAATCCTCCACAGAGAAGTATCAAAACTGTGATGAGAGTAACCACTTTAGGAGATGTTAGTAGAATTTGATCCAAGATATGTGTTTTTGCTTTGAAGTGGTAGCTGTCCTTTAGTTCAGATGGTATTTGTGAATCACTGCCTCAAAAAAGGGGTCTTTTGGCACATGTTTTAGGTTGATGACAGGCAAAATGAAGTAGATTCTGTCTCAGAAATCTCCAAAAATAATCTTAGGTTTGACATAACACACCATGTCATGAAGTGATATAAGCCACATAAGCACAAAACAGGCTTTAAATTTAAAGAAGAATAATCCTATTTTCAGATAYGATACGTTCCATCAATTTGGATAACAAATATCTGATGCAGAATATAGGCAGTAGGCTGTTAATGCTGAGAGCCCTTAAAACCTGCAACTCCTCGTAATTAGTGACTGTGGTAACCTGCTTTCTACCTCTGCTATTTGGTACTTGCTCAGACTATCCACACGCACACACACACACACACAGAGATCAAGCATGCACTGAAGATTTCTATCTAGAAATAAAGATCTGGTTTTTTACTGTCTTTAACCCCTCAGCACCAGTGATCTAGAGTTCCTGATGCTAAAGAGTGATGCAAAATGCATTAATGCTTAGCACTGGGAAATCCCAACTCCTGGTGCCAAGAGGTTCATAAATATAGTAATGAAACCTCTTGACTCAAAGTGAGCACTATTTAACAGAACAAGCATGAACAGCCTTTAGGAGATTTTGCAGCTGGATTTGTTCCACTGTGTCAGAGCTGAACCTCCATGATAGGAGTTTTAAAAACTGTGCATGGCTAAAAAACAGAGTTTAAGGAAGCCAGGCAGCCAAAAAAATAAAAAAAAAGTAAAAAAAAAAAATCTGTGGARAGGAAAAGTAAATACACCACTGTATCACATACCAGAAAAATAGGCACCAAGAATCCCAAAGTATGAATTCAGTGACAGATGTCAAGGTCTTTGGGAAGTGTCCACCAAGCTTTATTTTGCACATGTTCCTGAACAACTAAAACGAGTACTTTGTGTGATAATTTACTAGCAAATCAGTATCAATAAATCAGAATCATGTAAGCAGTCATGTTTATTATATCCTTGTTGCTTAATATTCATGATAGTAATTTATTTTTATAGTACAGTTTCACTGTTATCTCGTCCATTGCTGTAACTTTGAGTCAAGCAAGCTGCAAAAGTAGAAGGTCAGGTAACCCTTTGAAGGCTGTAAAAGTTCATTCACTTGGAATTTGCTTGGTTAGGTTTTTTTGAAAATGCTTTAGTAGCTCCTTAAAATATTTATACTGTAATTCCTAACCTAGCATTATTTATTTAACAAATATCACTGCARAATGAGAGTTGCAAAGCCGTATATGGATACCAACTCTGTAAATGAAGGATCCCAAATTTCTAGAACTGCAAAATTGAAAATGGTCATGAAATCTGGTRATAATGTCTGTATTTTAACTGAAACTCGTGCTTTTATTTTAAAAAAATTAAGGCACACACTTATTTAAGACTTCCCAATATTTTGCTATGGCAAGAATGAAATTAATTTTTTTTTTTTTTTTAATGTTAAATACAGAAATAAATTTGATCCTTGATTCACCAAGGTGTTTTGATGTGCTTTCTCAGTTTAAGTGGAAGCAAATGAAATTCCCCCCTTCATTCCACTTTCTACTTCAAGAGAAACACAAAGGAGTTATAATCCAAGTAGAAGTCAGGACCAAACATGTAGGACTTTTTAACCAGGTCGGCAATGACAGAAACAGGAGTTTTTATCCATGAGACATGCAGAATACAAACTACAACTTCTACCTGGCACTCCTACTGAAAAAACCCACTAGTGACTTAGTGAGTCCTTAGTAACTTAAGACCGAGTCTTTAACAGTGCATTTTAACAATGTTCAACAGATTTAACTGAGTAACCCTTGTTTCTTCTTTTCATGTACTTTTTAGCAGAAAACAGGATTTTAGCTATGCCAGTTGGGATACAAGGACTCATACTTTTCTTTTAGTGAAGTCATAAAGCATGATTAGGTTTAAGGAGAAACAGCACAAATTCAAAGATGATGTAGGTGTCAAGATCTTCTGCATTACCTATATAAATCAGAAATCAGCAGAAGAATTCTTAATTTTCTTTGGATTGTTTTCTTTAATATTTTTCTGTGCTGCTGATCTGCTTCACCATTTCACCTCAGACTGAGTTCATGTGGCATTCAATATGTAAAACTCTTCTGGTTAAAGACAGTCTATAACTACACAATAGCCTTATTGGTGTGTCCCCCAGCCTTTCATTTAAGGATGAGCTTTTGATGAAGCTGTATTGGTTACTGCACATAATCAATTGTTTCTCATCTAGGAACATATTTTTCATTAGACAGGAGGTGGAAGCCACAAAAAAAATATTGCTGATCAGATGAACAAAGTATAAACCTACCTCATCACAAAGATAACATCTAAAAGCACTTCAGGTTTATTTATGGCAAACAAAAAGTATGACTAGGCTTCAAGAAATGACGAAGATAAGCAGACATAAAAGACATTTTTATTATAAGTGTAAACTATCATTAAATGTATTTCGATTTACACCCTATAATTATTATGATTGTAGCAATTAATCAATCAACTGATTAACATGTAGGGTCAGCAGGACACAGTGATCTTATCTTGAAGCTTGAATTAATTAATTATTCCTTACTCTACATTATTATTTTCTACTTSTGTATGTTTTCTCAAAGTGTCCCTATTGACAAAATGTATCATTTTTTTTTCTATGATGTATTGAGTCAAGCACAGGAAGTTACTGACATACATTTACTAATTTGCCATCAGAATTTCAAATTAATTAAAAGATTTTTAAAGCATTGCATAATTTTTAACTACTTGTTATATTCTAATTAGCCAGGTTCAATTAAATTGTTTTCAACGTAGCAACTTAAGAGCTCTCATCTCTTCAAGTGGAGTCAAATTCAGCGGGTGTATATTGCTGCRATGATATAATTCTGTGTTCATTATACCACAAGCCAGCGAAGTCTTTCTGCACAGTCTATTTCTTTAATGTCTGTGGCAGCGTGAGGATTTTCCAGTTCCACAGGCAATCTTGCTGCCAGAAGGTCTTCCTGAAATTCGGCTACATTTTAATTTGCTTTATGCAAAAGCATTACTTCCAATATCCTCTTCACTGTGCTGAACATTTCCTCTGTCTCCTTGCAGTAGAATTTGGGTCACACTGAAGTCACTAACAAAACTCTTGCTGGCTCCAGAGCTGACACCGTCTTATCGTTCGTGTTTGCTTCCTTCAGGTGTTAGTAGTTCTTTGCCATTCCTTTGGCATCCTCAGTCRTGATGTAACCAAGCTCCTTTTCATCTCACCACATACATCGTTGCTTCTAACACAGTATTCAAGGTTGGGTTTTTTTTTTTTACTTAGTTTTAGGGTTTTGCTTTGTGTGMGTATCCTGACAATTTTCAGTGTCTTTCTCGTAATAATGGGCTCCAGAACGGGACAGGWCCCATCAGTCACGGAGAGGTGACCCTGCTTCCCTCCCCACCACAAACAGGGATGCCACTGTAAATACTGTGCCAGGTTTTACTACCCTGCAAGCCCTATTGCACCATCGCTTTGCCTGATTTCCTCCTGGTTATCASTCCCATGGTTGTTTGACATTCCTGGTTCTTAAGAACTTGGGTTAGGAATTTTAATTTTTTTTCCTTTTTCTACCTTATGTTTTCTTATCTTTTTCTATTATTCCGTAGTGTCTAGTTYCCAGCAAGCCTAGTAAGCCCTGATGGTGCTGAAGACTGACATAAGTGCTCTGTCAGCACCTAATTCAGTGGCTTGTCCCAAAAAAACCGTTCAGGTGGTCTGTGCCTGCAAACCCAAATTTCTGTTCCATTATCACCTACTGATCTGCGCTTTGCTTGTGCTTTGAGGAAGAAGGATATTCAATAGACTTCATAGGCGTCTGCCTCTCCTCACGCGCTGCCCCGAGGACCATGAAATGGCCAGGGAGGCTGTGGGCACAGTGTGCCTGGCTCTGGTTTAGCCACTCAAACCGGATTGCCACTGTGGGTGCAAAAGCGTGCAGGCCTTCCCTTCTCCTGTACTGTAACCATCAGTCCCACACATGTCTTAGATGCCCTAAACCATCTTTTCCTTTTGCTTTTTTTTCTCTCATAATGCAGGGCTCAAACGCTCCCCAACACTGTAATCCTCCTCGCTTCCCATATTGGCACTTCCATCAAAGTAGCCCAAAAGAACGTCAAGTCTAAGTTTAGAAGAAATGCCATAGCCCTCCAGACACCCTGCTTTCAGGCAGGAGAGGGACAGGGACCTCTTTTTATACCTCCCAAGAAGTAACAGTGGCCTTTGGGAAAGCCTTCCCAGAGTGCCTGTCTCACCTCCCCTGTCCTGCTGGGCCCTTCCTCCTCCTCCTCTGCCTCCTGCCGTGCCCCCCCATGCAAACACACACAATGCAGTTCTCTTCTCCACCTGTGCTTTTTTTCCCCTTTTTTTCAGTCTTCAACACCCTGCTGCAGTGAGGCCACGTCTTGACTGGGGCCGTTGGGCTCTACTATTACCTGTATAACCAAAAATAAAAGAGATGCTAAAAATCCAGCTGCTGGCTCTCTCACTGAGCTCTCAGAGAAGTTCATATCCCAGCCTCTGTTGTTTTTTTTTTTTAAATGCTAGTGTAGGAGATGATAGCAGTGATAGTAGTAGGTTTGGGGCCTTAAACAGAAAGGGTAGGAGAAGCAGTTATCATCAAGCTTTTGCTTTGAAATGTAAACTTAGCAAAGACTTCCCTGATGAAGTATACATATGGAACTACAAAATGCCACTTTTTATCCATTTGTTTTTCTGACCATAACCACGTTTTCACACTGTCAGCATTTTCATTAGAAGCTCTTTTTGTCAGAGGTTTATAACGAGAATGTAAAGATTTGCTATGGGCTAAATCTCAATCCAAGAGCAAATGTTTATACCAATTCTGAAAACAATCAGCTTGCCCATTTGTAGTTATGCATGTGTTCATCATCTGTTACTGCTTGTCCAATGCTCTGCAACTTCTGGAAGGAAAAAGAGACATCTGGAGGAAAAAAAAAATGCTATCCTGCAGATAGCATACTGTATGCTCTCCTGAGTTATTGAATAAGGTACTACATAAATGCAGGCTTTTCAATTGATGCAAATATTTTTTTGCTTAAGCTTGTCAAATTTACTGTGGAGAATATTTTAATGGATGGTTTAGACTGGTCTCCTTTTGTGCATTACTGACATGGAAGTTACGTTAAAAATTCACTGGAAATTATTCACCTAATCAACTGAGCCACTCTCATGATGCCAGGCACGATGAATTCGTTGAAAATGTTTTTAGCTTATCTTCTGGACCTGAGGGTTAACAGGGTTTTCCTGTCTGTCACTTCCACTGTGTATCAGTCATTAAGTCCCACGATGTTCTGGGGCTGAGTTAAATTTAAGGGACGACTTACAGCCTTTATCCTTCTCTGGATGCGTTGGTTTGAACAAAAAGGTACAGACCCACAATGTGGGCATGTACAATGCCATAAAGATAAATTTGCACACAAAATAAACAGCTAGGACCAGCCTCACAAAATCATTTTTTTCTGTAAGCCTTACTTGTCCCCAGCATGCCTCAATATAAAGTTTATCTGGATAAACTTCAGAAATAGATAAAGATAAGCCAGGTGTTAATCCTAGAGTTGCCTCAATTTTAACACAGGTGGTGCCTGAGGTCGGTTGTAGAGCATATCGAGAAGCTTTGTAATAGTCAGGATTTACATACAATACTCAGTGTTATAAGTATTTACATTATAATAGTAGTAAAGTGATACTTATAACTGAAGTCTCTTTACAGACTYGTTTATACATTAGCACCACAGCAAATGAGCGCTTTCCTTGCTGGAAAGCAACGGGTGGGTTGAGGTATTGGTGCTACCGTGTCCTGCAGAAAAGGACACGACCACCTAAGCCCAGGAGAGAGGCAGAGGCTGGGAAGGAGGCCCAGAGAGAGACGTTTATGTCTCCAGATGAATCAGGGAGAGGATTTTCTTTGTGRCTTCTCTGCTGTTGGTGGCTGCGCGTGTATTCGCTGTCTTGGGTCAGTCCAAGCTGCTGGCTGCACTCATGCTGAAGCTGCTGAATCTCTCTCGGTGCATTGCCCAGGATCTCTGAGCATCTCACTGAGGGCTGAGGGTCCCATCACGGTTGCTGGGAACACAAAAATTAAGCGCTGTAACACTCACCATGTAGTAAATAGTGTAAAACCTATTTTGGTCTATTCAACCAAAAAAAAAAAAAAAGACAAGCCCTTTGGAGGCTTACCCCTACCTCAGGCTTCCTCGAACAGAAAACCCTGCCGCAGAGCCACGCTGCAAGCGGGTTTTCCCACGGCTGCCCATCAGTGCCGTTTCCCCGGTCCTGCAGGAGCCGTGTTACCTCCCGCCGGCCCCGCCGTGCCGCGGCAGAGCCCAGCTGTGCCGGCAGCCCGCGATGCCTGCGCCGGCCAGCCCAGCTGGGGCTGCCGTGCCGCTGCCAGGGCAGACGACGCCTCTAAGTTTACCCAGTAAACCTCAGGAAAAAAAAAAAAAAAAAAAAAAAAAAAAAAATTTGCAGCCCTCATTAGAGTTTCTCAGTAGACCACAGTAAAAATTAATGGAGTCGCCCCATCCTAGATACGGGTACATCTCCGACGGCAGCAGGGTGTCGCACCAAAGTGGCTGCATTCGTTTCTAAACAGCTATCGTTAAAGCGGTTTGAAAAGTGCGTATAGACCAGCCYGTAAAGCCATTAGGGAATTTATTTTTTCCTTTGGCAAATAATTCATGAACGGTTATAACTCGTTGACAAATCATTGTGCAAACAATGAAAAGAGTTTTTCAGGATGGTCGTGAGCACACATCTGGTATGAATGTTCTCAGAAATACTTCTCCACGCTGGCATGCACAGCCCTTTTGTCTTTGGGAGATTTTCCAGTGAATAAAAATGCTCACCTGAATATTTGTGAACATGCAAGGCATCATTCTTGCAAAAAAAAAAAAAAATCACAATATTCATTCTGTTTTGGCTTTATTCACCCAGCTCTGCTTTCATCCAGGAAGCTTTAAGAATCTAATTAATTATGAGCTAATTAACTAAGCTTTGCAAAGTCATTGTGAGATCGCTAGCATTAGTATAAATATTTCACAGCGAGTAAACTGAGGCATGCAGATTAACTTGTGTAAATCAGGTACCAAAGCAAGCAGTGACAGCAGCCCTCTCGTTTCCCTTCCCCCTACTCTACAAACATTTTTGCTGTACTTTCATGCTTTTTCCAAGCTTCACATCTACCTAGTAAGGGTTAAAACAAGATTTAAAATCCTATATGAAATCTGTGCAAATATGTGTTCTGCATAAATCTGGGCCACAAAATTAATATACTTGTATACATTTTCCCCATCTGCTATATTGCTGACACATCCAGCTTGTGGCCCAGAACGTTTTAGGGAAGAAAGGGCCATCCCTATGTTTAGTGCAATAGTTCAAGTGAGTTATAGACTTACTGGTGCACTCAGGCTTCTACACTAAACATAGAAAGCAGCTTGGGGTACTTAGGAAGTTTTCTTCAAAAATGCCAAACCGCTGGGTCTTGGCGGGGGAAGGAGGGGTGGTATTTTAGTTTAGGTTTGTTGTTTTTTTTAATATGAGGAATTAAGTTGCATATTTAGTGAAGAAATAAGTTTCCCTTTGTACTCTTTTATTCTTGTCAACTCTTATAATATATATGTGTGTATGCGTATGTGTATACACAACACACATAAATTTTCCATTAAAAAAACCCAAAAAACCTTCAGATAAGGCTAAGGCCATCTCAAACCAATGTAGGAGTAATTTTTAGGGACTGTGACCTGGGAGATGCAGCTCTTTGCTGGTTTGTGACCGCAGACTCCCTTACCCCAGCTGTATGCCTGTAATATATTTTCCTACATCAGGAGGTAAAGGAGGTGTTCACTTGAAGACAACATGCTGGAGAAATAATGTAGAAATGCTTCGTCCAGAAGCTTAGAGGCTTTGCTGAGAGATATATCGCGTGTTAGGAGGTTGTGTAGCCTCTCCGGTATGAGGCTGCCGCACTGCATTCCCCCGGAGCACCAGCCTGCTTCTTCGACAGATGCAATCAAAGTGTCTTTTCCAGGTTGGTTACATATCCTTGGGAGGAACGTTGGCCTTTTTTATTCTTTAATTCATTCATCATACCAGATTTTTTTTTTTTTTTTGCGTTGTTTGGCCATCGATGCCCAATATACTGTACAATTTTTAATTTCCTGGAATTCCCTTTTCCCAATAAAGAGCAGTATATTTACTTTTTTTTTATGGCTTTGATTAACACTCTACTGGATGCTTGTGCCTAATTAGACCTTGGATCTTGTGACATGTCTATCTTGTGAGTTTATAGACAAAAAGCTGAGATCTGGCTGAGATGGTTCCAAGTCATAACTTCAGAAGAATCAGTGTGGCAGCTTTAAGTCACCAAAGGACTCCTCTATGCATGGGGATTCTCCTGTGGCTTTAAGGTCATTTCTTACTTGTAGAGCCATGTAGTTTTACTGTGACTTCTGGGAACAGGCACAAGATCAGAAAAATCTATGTACGCGTCCTATTTCTTGATCAGTTTGTGCACTGTCAGCTGTGTAGTATGTTCCTTGTCATAAATAATAATGCATCCGCTTGCTTATAAAATGCTGTTCATTATATACCATTCTTTCCTTCGTAAATACATTTACTGTACCGGTGATGTATTTGTGATGGAAACAGCAGGGTTAGCTGTATCACATGCAGAAAAAACACAGCAAGCTTACCTAACTAAATCCTTTTTTGTTATTACTGATGGTGATGTAATAATTAGACATGGTTCTAATTATTAGAACCATGTAGCAGTGTGGAGGTGGAAATGAGAGGCTGTATCAGAAAGACAGACTAGATACTGTTACAAAGAATAATTTATCAATAGAAATACAAATAATATTTTGTATTCGAGTACTGTTGGGACTGGAGTTCTGGAAGTATAGGCAGAGGTAGATTTCAATAATATCAGAGATAACACAAATCAGCTTTCTTTTTCAGAACAGACTTGCTTGGGCGCATAGATAGTCTCGTATTTTCTGCAACAGACTGATCTTAAGCTCTATCATAAGTCAAATAGAAACTGAAACACTTGAAAAAAATGCCGTGGAAGTTACATGTATTCTGTGATTTTATTTTTTAATATGTATAAAAAAATAACACCAGCATTATCGTAGGGTGGGTGGCAGGGTTGGATTACACTTTCTATTTTTAAGCTGTCCATTTAGCTTCTGTGTTCAGTATTTCAGAAAGTACCACAATTGCCCTGTGAAGGGCACCATGCAATGGCGTGACTGGGTGAGCTCCCGCATTTCAGGTCACAATAGCCAGTTACTCGGTCATCTCTACTTGATACAGCAACACTGTCTTCCACCAGACAGAGACCTCAATATTTGTCTTCTTCACACATAAGGCCTCCCCACATAGAGGCAATACATCATATATTTATTTGACTTCTTTGGTTTTTGCTGGTGACTCACGCTGACTGCATAATGGTGCTTTTGCAGACAACAGGAGAATTATTTTATCACTTTGTGTAGTACCTCCCATGTCCAGTAAAATGCAAAAGGAATAAGATTCTTCACCTTACCCATATGCCAGATAATAGATTTATTGCTATGGAATAAAGCTTTCACTCTGTGATTTTATTTTTTATTTTATTTTTTTTACTTTGGAGCATTTCAGGGAAAGACAAAGACTAACAAGCAAAGAGGAAAGCGAGACAAGGGAGACGGATGTGATGAGAATTGGGAGGATTAGGGAGAGATTTATGCAAAGACAACCAACAGATTTAGGTGCAGATAAGTGAGTTGCCCACATTGCATTGTGAGACTTGCATGACGACTGCATACAGGAATCCCAGGTGTATTTTTGCAGGGCTCTTTGCTAAGCAACACAGGCAGGTCTGAAAGAATCCCTGTCCAGCCCCATGAAGTCCAGGAGGTGATTTATTACAGCTCATCACCAGGTCTTCACGATGAATGACCATATCAAACTGCATTTCCAATAGATGCCATCCTGGACAGGAGATAACTTATAAGCACACACCAAAACATCGAGAGGGAAACCTCCCAGCCATACTGTCAGGCTCTAGGGAGCCAGGGAGCTCCCACAGCTTGCTGTCATTGCTGCTCTTCCCATTAATGCTAATGAGTTCATTTCTTCCTGCATGAGTAGGAGATCTCTGTCCCATTGATTGACAGGGAGCCTTTATAGACATACATGGGGTCCATGCTGCTCTTAAATCTCCACTGCAGATGTCCACAAGTTTGAAATTGGTGGATGCCATATTGCAGAAATAGGATTTTCTCTTTCTTTTTCTCCCTCTGCCGTGCCTTAATCTACTTACGGTAAAAGGCACAGAATTGAAATGAGAAAGATCCATATAGAGCTCGATTGCTGTTATTCCACTTSTGCAGAAATCAGCACAGGATTTGTTTTCCACATTTTCATACTTTTTTCTACAGCCTAGAGCAAGGACAGCTCAGCTCTGCTCCATGTTCTCTTCCCTTTGGTTCAGTTCCATTGCCAGCTGCCCAACCTATACGCCCTTTAAAGTGCAAAAACTAACACGGGGAAACTATCACTATTTTGAACAGCCTTAAGTTGCTTTTACTTGCTTTAATAGGAGGAGCGTACGGAGCAGCTGCTTCACTACCTCTGTGCATGACTCTAGGTATACCTCCATCATCATTTTATCACTTGTCATATATTCATGGTGAAGATCAGGGAGGAAACAGGCATTTGTATACTCACTTCATCCTTCCTTGTGTCCCTTTTGTATGTCTCTTCCTCACACACTGCTTGCAGAGACGATGCCACAGAAATAGAGGCAGACCGTAACTGGGATTGCACTTTACGCGTTGTTCCAAGCAGAAGAACAGAATGAGCATTTCCAATGAGGACACAATACATCTYTTGCGGTGCTCTCATTTATAGCATGTATGGTGCAAAGGCAGGTTAGATAAGCATCCAGTGACGTGACTTTATTCTTTTTCTGTTTGTCCTTTACCCTTGCAGCTTGGAATTGGAAAGGGGTGAGGGTGGTACACCAAAAATAGAGGGCGAAAGCCAGGTGCACAAGTTCATGTGCCATCTCAAAGAGGGAGGGAGYTTAAACTGCAGCCAACTGGGAAATTTAGGTGCACAAACTTAAAACTAATAGTAAACTATCCACATACAATTTTTTGGCAAAGCCAAGACCCCCTCCATTTGTCCAGAGTCGTATAGTGTGTGAATGGCTTTGCACGGGAAATGATTCTGAACTTTGCAAATAGCTTTTATTATAGCTCCTCTGTGACACTGCTAGAAAACAGATTAGATCATAGCTCATTTCTCTTTTATTATTCTGACAGTGATTTCATTTGTTCAGAACTTCCATTTTGCCTTTAATATCTCATATGCGGTCACATTTTGGGAGCTTTAGGATGTGTTGGTTCTGCGTTCAGTGCTACATGTCTCTCACCTTAGCCAACTCATTACAGAGAAGCATCCTCCCTAAATAACAAATATTAACAAACATGTATGAACTTCAGATGATACAATTCCCAATTCATTTCCTGGGCTATATCACTGCCAGGGAAGGATCAAATAAGGAGCCTGCCTTATCCCCAAAATAAGGCATGCTAGTGTGGGAAAAGTCCTTTGTTTTATACCTATAAGGGGGAAAATATATTAAACCCTGACCATGCAAAGAATAGAGCTGAGAGTCCTCAGCTAGAACTGCAGAAATAAAAGCGTTTGATAGCCCAAAACAAGCACTTCAGCCAGCCATTCTCTTCTGCAATACATTACACGTCTGCCCTTTAAAGTCAACTGCATCAGAGCATTTGTATCACACTGTGAATGCGCTCTCAAAATGAACATGGCTGGCCCCTACTGAATCCATTTTAAGACTTGTTTGGTTTTTTTCAGCAACATAAAGTCACTGTCCCATGGTTCTTTTCCTCCCACCTACATGATGCTGCCAGAGAGGCCTGACCCAGGATTAGGTCCTTCCCACTGGTCTCCAAACATTACAGCGACCCTTTTGTACCGTCGGTCATTGGGATTGCCTGGAACAGACTTCAGCYTGCTCTAAAGTTACGTTGGGCAACCATCCAGCAGAAAGCTGTTCATTAGAAAAGCCTAAAGGTCATTTTTGCACATATAATATCTTTCTAGCCTAGTCTATGGACAGTAATTAATGATTTAAGCCYAAAAAACCCAGTTAAAACTGAAAGCAGTATAAATAAATACCAATAGCCTGCAACAAAAAAAACCCCAAACAACGTTGTGCAGGTCTAGCTAGGATCATTACAGTTAACTAATTTTTGGAAGTACTATCAAAGCAAAAAAGCTCTATAATTTTATTTTATACGTGTTCAGCGGTGACATTATGATGCTTTTTTTTTTGTCTTACGTCTGGATACTTTACCTATAAAAGCCAGCTGAGGGTTTGGGTTTTTTTTTTTTTCCTTTGGATTGCAGAAAGATTTATTTCTGTGACTGCAGAAATTTTAAAATATATTTTAAATGTTTTCTATTATTCTCTCCTTCTGCTCTCCACACATGTTAAAATCCGTTCATAGCAAGGGTCTGCAAAAGAAGCTGGAAACGGCTACGTCCTTTTCCCGGGGCTTGTTTTCTTTGTGAGCCTGCAAGTACATTGCATTTGTGCGTGTGTGTGTTTGTGTGTGTACGTGCACAGGCTTAGTCCTCAGGTGGAACTGTGGTTCCTGTGCTTTCGTTCTCGAAGCTGTTATTCTGGAAGGGAATGGAGGCAGCTGTGTTTACAGCTCAAGTCTTGGCATACATTTACCAGAATCTATTATTCATATCGTTCAGTATCAGGGAGAGATCTCAGGCCACCTGTCTATCTGACAAATTCACCCTTTTGTGAGCTTTCTGTTCATAGCAAATTATGTTCACATTGATGAATTGAGTTTTTATGAGCATTGCTAACTAACATTCTCACAGAAGGCCAGGGGCAATAGACTGCAAGTGTTTCTGGTCCACAAGTAAATGTTAAAAAGAAAAAACTGCCAGTATTTAAAGACAATTTGCCATGGAGGGATAGTTAAAATATTTGGCAAAGCCTTGATATTTATAAATTCAAGAATGTCCATAAATTATTACAAATAGTATGCTTACAACAAATAAAAAATAATAATAATTCCGTACTGCCCCCTGTGACTGTGGAGGGCTGTTTAGTATTCTGTGTATTAACAGGTAGCCAGTGATCAAAGCTTTTAACAAATTCTTACCGGGGCTTAACACAAGGTAGGAATCATTTAGTTTTGCAAAAGGAATCTTCCCTTTAAAATCATGCGGTAAAATGAGTGGGACAAAGCTAAGGAAACACAAAACGATGATTTACCTGGTCTTTTCACCATGGTGCTGGTTCGTATCCAACACGAGCCACCAGCCATGGAAGCAGCTGTACCCTATAGATCAAAAGATCTGTAGTTATAGATCAAAACATTCCCATAACAAGAGATTTTTGTCAAGGTGTGCTGGGACAACACTCCCTATCCGCACCCAAATTCTTCATATCCCTTTCCCAACCCTTTGGCACTGGAAGACAACGTCAGTAACGGGGCATGACCCACCTCTGAGAGCAAAAGCTAGTGAGCTAGACTACATACCTCCAGATACAGTCAATCTCTAAATAACTAAATAACTAAAGAAAGAAATGCTTAGCTACATCAGGTATTTACTAAAATACAATGCATCTAGTGCCATTTAATATGCCTTAGAGCACCTGAGACACTGCATGAAGTGTCCCAGAAGCTCCTCAYGTCTCGGTGCAGTTGGAGGATAGTGTGGATACAACAGGGTAAGTCCGACGTGATTAGCTGCCAGCATTTAAGTGACTGAATCCCACCACAACGACCATAAGGATGCTCTTAGGAGCCCACAAAAAGGGGATGGCAGTATGCGACATTTCAGTGAGAGCCCTACGCTAATAGCCGTATCATGAGATCAGATTTCCAAAGGGGAAAAATAAACAAAAAGAAAAAAAAAAAAAAGGCACTTTTCAAAGAGAAAAAAACAGTTTCAAGGGAAAAATTATGCTTAAGAGTCCCTCCTTAAGACTCAGAGGAGCAAAACAGGTTGGACTGAAGAAGCCACCTGGCCACGAGCACCGTCTCCRTCAGGACCACCTTCCCCCCCGTCCCCAGGGGAGGGGTGCCAGAACGGGGACCCGCACCCCGGCGGGGGTACGGCATCCCTTCGCACCCGCGGCGGTGCTGCCTCTCACCCGCTCCGCTCCTCTCGCCGAACGCGCGGCAGCCCTGCCTCTTGTTTTGAAAGGTGCGAATGGAGCGGCTGCCCCTCGCGAGCTGTATCTGCCGGTTCCAAATCTGTACCGCCGGAGAAACAGGTTGCGCAGCGTGGCCTGCTGATCCGCGCCCGCCTGGCCAGTAGCTTGGACATAAGGAGCACTGCTGTTACCGTCTTCCCAAGTTTCGAGCTGAGGCAGAGGGTGATAAATGCGGTGGGTTGCTTTCAGTGCATCAGTCAAACCGCCCGTTTGGGAGACCTTTTCCATTAGGGGCCTTTGGATTTTAATTTCACATGTGCCAATCAGGTTGTCAGGCGCTTTGGTAGACCTCCATTTTGTCAGCTGGAAGCGCGGCGTGAGTTTAAGTATAGCTGAAAGCCTGTTCAAGCTGGCCATTCCTTAACGGGAGAACGTTGTTCTGCTTCTCCTCTTTTAACCCGTGCCTGTGCTAGGTATCTTCAGCAGCGTCAAACAAATTTGTAGAACTGGTGATTAGTTGCCCAAAGAGCATAATATATGCATTATTAATTATAGAAGGTAAGTTTGGCTAATTGTCATTTCTATACAGTAGCACTGCACGATGATACATTTTAACAATCTATAAATAATTGATAATTTTTTTTCTTTCATCTTCCTTCCTAGTTTGCATAAAACTAATGACTTGGTAAATGTTACTCACTTCAAAATATTCCACTGCTCCTATGAAAATTAAACTAACACTGTAACCTTAGCAAATAAGGAGATTTTTCTTCTTATTGTAGGTTACAAAAAAAAAAAAAAAAAGGAGGAAATATAACGCTTCCTTGTATCAAAAATCTGAGTCTRTGAAATCCAAATGACAATCATGCATAATATAAAAAAGTGAGTAATAAGGGGACTACTAAAATAAATAGATCTAACTTTTAAAGGATCTAAAAAAATTCAGGAAAGTTGTGATTTTACTTTATTCTTTAAGTCTTCACAATGGTCAGAAGCGGTATTTTTTAAGCTTTAAACAGGATAAGACTATGACACACACACAAAAAGATAGATCAAGGAAGCCTTCAGTGTGAAGTGGTAGTATTTTCAATACTTATCAAATAACTGCATGCATAATCCTATAAATCAGGTTAGCTGAAGACTCAAAATTCTTCTCAAATGAGGTGTTTGGGTATAGTTTCTGGCTTCTTTGTTAATATGATTACAGTACCTTGCTGGTTCCTTGAAATGAAGGATTTGCCGCAGCAAAAGTACAGTCTTTTTCTGAGTTCTCTGTTATTTCTACAAATCCACAATCTGTCAGTCTACAGCGTTATTGCACTGAGGCTTACTCTCTAATTTTCAGCGCAACTGAATACATTCCCAGAGTTATTGATGACACTATAATTTCACATTTATTTGGTG
>JASVER010000037.1:2663958-2708958 GCA_030449065.1 Oceanodroma leucorhoa | reverse complement strand
AACCTGGCATTCATACAGGCATCTGTCGCTTGCTCTAATGCCAGTTCATAGTATACATACAAACATCTGCTTCCATGCACAAAGGGATACAGAACGCTTGACAGGTCTGTGTTAGCAGGGTTCGCAATGCCAGTTCTTTATGCAAAAACCCTAATGCTTCCCGTCAAGCCATTAGAAGTGATACAATCAGCCCAGGCCCCATTAAGCCATCAGTGTCCACCTGTGATAAAGATGGCCATTTGTTTTCTTAAAGCCCACTTAATGTCTGCTTAACTCAATTTGTCAGGAAATGTAGAACAATTTCCTCACAGCCTGAAATTTGGTAGTGGTTCAAAGTCAAAAGGCCAGGTCTAGTCTTATTCAAATGATATAATGAACAGTCTTCAAATCTAAATCTCCCTTGGGGAGATGCTGTTTACTTTTTTTTTTTTTTAATGTTAGAAGGGGRAAAAAAAAAAAAGGAAGAATAAAATGTATGCTTTTCTTTGATTACTAAAAATATTGAATCCTTTTAAGCCCTTCATATGGGTCATCTGAGAAATGAACTTCCTTGCTTCCTTCTTTTGCTGGAGGTTAATATACTAAAGGTTAGASAGAGCAAAGCAAAAATACCAGAATGAATATTTACAAAATTATTCCCACCATATTTTAAAAGTCTCTTTTTAAGCATATAAATTTACAGCTTAACCACCTAAAACATATTTCCAGTTTTCACTCTTCCCGGGCTCTCTCCCAGAGTACTGACAAGGGGCCCGATCCCACCCCTCGATGGCAATGCCAAGGGCGCCGTCCACCGTGAGGGAAGTCAGAGTGCATTTGAGACCTTTGGTGGGAATTTTGCCCCAGGAGAACAGACAACAGCTGAATAAATGTGACAGGATACGGCCCCGAGTTTGCGGTTGTTCTGCGACAGTTCCTATTCAGCATCTTCTTAACTTTCACGTAAGGTGAAATCTGAGAAATGCTTTGCCACTTCATCCCCGTGCATCCTTCCACCCCGCCACAGGTTTTCTCTGTCCCAAACCGCCGTCCATCCCCAGGTCCTCAACCGACATGGCAGGTTGGAGAATATGGGTGAGGAACAGAGGGGTGCCACTCAAAGCCGTCCTCGGCACGGGCAGTGGGGGCAAGAGGAGGCTGTGAAGGAGAGGGGAGCAGGGATTTCATGAGACGGCAGTGATGCCTTGTCATTCTTCCACCCCTTCATAAAGCAAAAATAAATAGCAAAGGGCCTTCGCTGTGGTAGGGCAGAGCACTACTGCTGAGTCACCTTGTTGGCCAAAAAAGAGTGGGGAAAAAAACCCTGTATATAAAATAAACAGGATTCTTGATTTCAAAAACATACATAAACACACACCGATAGGTTCAAGAAATTAAATTAAATTAGAAATCGTGAGCTTATGGATGCTGCTTCTGTATCTGAAGACAATGTTTGAAAGTGTGAGCAACGATTTGTGTTTCTCTGGAAAGGAGCGCAAGTCAAGCATCGYAGCGCAGTCTCTCTGCTGGCTTCAACTGCTGTTGGGGAGGTGCGTTACGGCCTCGAGTTGTGCATTTGCAGGGAAAATATCACACCGTCCAGATGCTCARGTCTGTTCTTTCTGTGCAGAAAACCCGGCACAAGGCTGTAACAGTGTATGAAATACCAGGGAAGAGCTCAGCATATTTTACCGAGGCTTGGTAGAAGTTAGCGGTGAAGCGCAATCATTGCAGTCGGGATCAGACTATCCATTAKCTATCAAAGTCCTAAGTCTAATTAACCCCCAAAAATGACTGACAAAGATCATTCCTCTTTTATGCTGCCTAACTGGYTGTACGTACGCCGGGCATGCAGTACCTAAGTCAGATGCTGCTTTGTTATAATTAGGGCAGCGAATTTTGTTTTCTGTTTGGTACTTGCTGTTACATATTGCATGTAATGTATGGCACTGTTAAGGGAAAAAAATTGGAGTCAAAGTGCCTGGAAAGTTAGGTCTGCTCTGTAGCACTGTGAGATTGTTGACATCTGCCGAGGTTGGAGAGCTCAGTAAGCAGGAAATGGGGTGTCACTCTGAGTGGTAGTTTACCATTATCCTGGCATCCTAATGAAGTGTCTGCAGTGCACAGAGCTTCTGGATGGCATCTTAACGCACGGCTAAGCAAAAGCACTTCTCTCCTTGTCACTGTCATCCATCTGCCTGCACCCTACTGTAGCCAATGGGATGGAACCATGCTACAATGTGCTATAAGCCATTTAGAGTTGCACATTGCATAATCAGTCCCATCAAATATGTAAAAAATGACTATTATTGGTTATTTCCCTCAAACTCTGGCACCTGGAGTTTGATACATTAAAGTTTAACTTTTGTAAGTGCTGTTTTTTCCCATTAATTCCACATATATTTTTGTTAAATGGGGCTGAGTTGCGAACTCATTGTCTTGGGTCTTGCTAATGGATCGCAAAAGTTGTATGAATATTCATTGCAAACTCCACTTTATATCACATAGGATGAGTTTATCAATTGCCCATATAGAGAGGCTTCACGCAATTCCCATTTTCTTTTCCAACATCTATTTCTGAGGCATGAATAAAAAGTAAAATCAATTCAGATCACAAATTGGTTATTTTCCTTATAGCAAACATTAGTTAGTTTGAAYGCTTTTTATAGATTTTTTTTTAAAAACAAGAAAATATTTTACAATATATCTGCACAAGACGATTGCCACAGTGTACTGCAAGTGATTAAAATTGGGACTTTTATGTTGCATACAGTAACATTAAAATATCCCAATGCTAAAAGTAATACAAATAATTTATCTATATATTTATACACAGAAATCTGTGTATTTTAGCCAGCGCGACTTCCAGAATATGATGACTTACCGAATGAAAGCGGAGTTTTGGGCAGTTGATATCTCTGAAAAAAAAAAATCAAGCCAAAAGAGCACTCTCTTTTATGCAAGTTTTCATACCCTGATAACACCAAAGCTATCAAGGACTGGGGTTAAGCATTGTGTGACAGGGCAACCTTCTAAAATGGGCAAGAGCAAGATGAATTGGCTAAGTCGGGTGTTTATTTATACAAACAAGAGGGCAGAACATAATTTAGTTGCATCAGGAATTTTTCACAGACATTAAAACTATAGCAAACATAACAGCGGGGATGCTTGCACAGCAGCACAGTGGGGAAGCTCACAGAGCGTCTGCCCACACTATGGCTGGCTGTAGCCAGCGCCATAAGTCTCACAATTTCATTAGCACTTGAAAATCTACCTAACCCACTCAGTTCCGATTAAAAAAAAAAACAAAAAACAACAAACAAACCAACCCAAAACGAAATAAACAAACCAAAAAAGCCCCAGACAAGACCTGTCTTTCTCTCGGCAGCTGAATCAGTCGCGAATTGTTGGAAAAAGTCTTGGCAGACAGATTTTGCTGTAGCAACAGTGTGTGACGTTTTAACCACAGCAGAAATCTTATCCAAAAAAAACAAAACAAGGTGAGAAGAGCCATGTAAGAAAATCAGAGAAAACCATGCTTAAAAAAAAACAACAACAACAAAACATAGATTAGGTGGCAGATCAATAGTTTGATATTTTATGCAGAATCATAAATCACYGTTTTTTTCAGCAGTTCAGCTCTGAGGCTCGAGAGCATAAAAAAAMCCCATGGCTCGTGATAAAATTAGGCATTAATGTGAGCCATAAATGCCATTTAACATTAAACATGCACAAGCCACTGCAATGCCTGGTAAAGGGAAATGGGCGCTATAGTAAAACTATAYGAAGTAAGTCAGACATGAATAATGCAGCAGGTCTGAGGAGGGTCACGGGTCAGACTCCAGTACCTTACGAAATAATGAATGCATGTCAGGTTAGAGACATATATCCCTTCCTAGCAAACATGAGTTATTGGAGATAAACCTTGGACTTCCTGTTCTGAAACAAAGTGGCTTGTTGTAAACATCTATGTCCATTTAAAATTAATGATTAAAAGAAAGATTCGGTGGGATTTTCTTAAGTATTCTTTATGGACACGAGTGCTAAAGGTTACTTTCTTCATTCATTTTTACCCAGCCACTGTTAATGTTAGACACATCATGTTTTCTTCTGTGCTCAAATGTTTATCCAAAGCTCATTTACAAAAGAGCTTATATAATATTAAATGTTTTTTTCCAATGCATTCTTCATTTAAATATAAACAAGAGAGCATCTCCACGGTTTTTTTCTGTTTAAAGGGAGCCAGCTCTATTTTTAGACAGTAACCCGAATTCTAAATATATGTTCTATGAAAATATTACATAGAAAACCATCTGCAATTCACTTCAGAGTATCTTGATCTGCTGAAATTATCACCTACATCTTCCATATTTTGCCCCAAAAATGCAAAAAGGATTAACCGTCCTCTCATTCTTTATTTGATATATGTGATTATGACGACTCTTTTCCTTCAGAAATCTTCATAGGGAAAGAGGGTCTAACTTTCCAAATGGGAATCTTTTCCCCAGATTTTCACAATAAAAAGAGTATAATGAAAAATATTATTATTTTGTTTTATCAAAATCGGTCTGCTTCATTTTTTAGACTTAGCTGGAGAATTTAACAGCTGGTCAGAGTGTTTTCCTTCCTTTGCACCTTGTACTGCCAGGCTTCATAACACAGGGCACAGAGGGGGATACCTTCTCCACAGCTATTTATACAAACCCATGTTTAAGGATTTTCTCCCTCCATTTGAGCATGGTAAAGAGAAAAACCTCAAAAAAACCCTAAATTAAAAATTCTTCCTACTTAGGAATCTGAAAGGGGAAAATTTCTAGGAAAGTGGAACTCAAGGCTTTACAGAAAGAAAGCAAATACATAGGTATTGCAAATGAAACATAAGATCTTGCATCTGATCTGTTAAATATTCCATCAACAAGGTCAAGTGTAAAGACAAGCCCAGCTACAAAAACTGAAGCGAGAGTAAGCTTTAATAAAAAAAATGAACAGTTTATCCTCTTCAGCTTCTCAAGTGGAAAAACAAATTCTTTTATACTAGAGAAAAATCAAGTGTGTATATAGCATTTAAAAGAACACCAATATCAACCATTTTAATGAAAGAGTACCCAATATTTTCATGGAACTATAAAAGGGAGCGAGACTAAGTGTTATGGCAAAAAGCCTGGGCTCAGCAGCTTTGTGCGGGTAATGGTGAAATGTGACTGTGATTTATAATGAGAAAAGGTATCTACAACATACAATTTTCTACCTAGCTGCAAATAATAATTCATAGTGATGTCCCTTCCAGATAAAATACCTTTGCAATGTAGGACTCATGTGGTAAAATGATCATGATAAATGTCAGACCAGTGCAGGTAACGGCTTTACAAACCATTAAGATTAGCTGGCTCTTTCTTTTTGATGATAACAGTAACCATGCTGTGACTCTATGTGGTAATAATATCTCAGTACTGATAAATGCCAGAGCCAGGCAGAGGTGTTTATCATTCCCAGCTCAGAAATGCTGACTAAAGTTRCCACATGTTGCCTGTTTCTCCTTCTTTTACAATAGACTAACAATTAACAAATAGACCGATTCACAAAATAACTTTATGCAAAATTTCTTCGGTTTTTGTGCTTTAGTGCCTACCTAAAGATCTCTTCTCCTGTATATCAGTACTGTTGGCTTTGGTACAGAAAGCTCTAAAGCAAAGCTTTCTACCCTTGCTATTCTCTCAATAAATAATTTCTTTGTAAATTAATACTGCTTTTTTTAGTTTCTCTCTTTTACAAAGCCACCTTATAAGGAAGCGCAGCCTCTGTAACGTAGCTGTTTCTGTAGGGAAGGTGGTTACCAAGCCGGTATCTGTGTTAACCAACACAGAGCAGAGATGCTTCCTTCAAGAGAGCATGATAAAATTTTACTGTACGACATTTCCTTGCAAATATTCTGCAACGGACAAACAGTGAGCCTTTCCTTCCATTGAGTTTTTCCTTACCTCCGTGTTTCAGTTCCACTCGAGTCCATTGAATTCTCAGGAGAAAATAAAATTTAAAAATAAACTAGTTGAGAAGCTTTATTTGAGAAGTTGCAGAACAGGCAGGGCACCCCCAATCTAAATATAACTTATCTAGTAAGATCATAGCGTGTACGCACACCAAACAGCACAAATAAAAAGCCCACAGAATTTGTAGTCCCTTCCTACAATAAATTCACTTCTGCAAATTTCATATCATTTTCATTTGTAACTTCGGTCATATTTCCACTGGACAGATCATCCATGGGACAAAAATAAGCAGTACTAATGGCTTGTGGCAGAAAACATCAAGAGGTGCCTGGGTTGCAAGACCGGGGGAGTTTGTGCTGTTCAGAAGTTAAGGTTTTGTATAGGTCAAACCAGAACAAGAGTAAAATACACAGAAAATGTATTCTTCATTTGTGTGTAACTTCCTTATCACTATTGTCAATTGCATGACTTCCTACACAATAAATCCATATGAAAGTTTGGGGGGGKTTTATTGGAAAATAATACCTATGCATTGACTACTTTGAGCTCTTGCCTTTCATATCTACATAAATGTTCAAATTATAAACAATATAGATACATACATCTATATCTGTGTGTATGAAGTATTAATCTCAACAGAAATTAGGAATACATGCTATTATCCTAGTAATTTTAATTTTTAAATTTGGTTCGCTTGCAGGAATTTTTTACTTGAAAATTTTTTTTGGTGAAATCTTTTAATCAAGGCACTAATCGCCATGTATGCTTATGCAGCACCTACTGCAACTGGGATTCAGTCCTGATTCAGATCTCTGGGTGCTAGGGTAATATGAAYATTAAAAAGGAACATATAGGAAGAATGATAGGTGATAATGAAATCATGGATGACAAGATCGGAAAAGTATTCTCAGGTTATCTAGGGCGTGTAACAAGCAGGATGTTTTCCCCACGTCAGACCTACTGGCACCTTATCTAATCTGTTCCTAAACAAAAGCACAGTTGTACATGACTCTGCTTTAGYTGCAACATCTTATACAAATTGATGAAAATATCAGTCAAACCTTTCCCACAAAACTATGAATCATGCATCATCAACAGGAAGGTATATCTTAACAAAAAGGATAGCAATGTTCTTATCACCTCAAAAGAGAGATTAAAGCCCTTAGTTCTGCATTCTTTATTACTAATTGTAAGTTTTAAATACAAATTATTTCCTACAGAAATTACAGTTGTGAGATGCTACAGGTATTAGAAAATAGCTACACTGAAACAGTTTCTCGAAATAATTAATCACCAAAAAGCATGACTAAAAAGAATAGCACATCATTTTATATTTTCAAACACGGTAGGGTGTAATGTTAAGGATAGAGATTCATATATATAACTGTTTGAATTATGATGAGAAAAAAAGGTCAACAAAGACTACCTGGGAAGTGCATCCATCACAGAAGTTGCACCATTGGACAAATGTAATTCCAAAGTGGAATTCCACTTAAGATGTGGGTCCCTTACTACTTGGAGGTACTTTAGCTTAAGACGACAGTCTAATAGTCTGATCAAATAAATGAAAAGCATAAGAATATAATTCTGTGGACCAGAAAATGCTTCCTTAAGATTAAGAGAGAATCTTTAATACTTGTAAATTACTCTTGCTCTTTATTAAGGTGGCAGAAGGTATGATACATTTTGTTTTTAACCATATATTAGTGATGGCTTTTCTTGTTAAGGTACCAGTTGCAGTCCTGGACAAAGCATTGTCCTAATATGGCACTCAAGTGGTTATKTTATCTATTTTTTTTTTTCCCCTTAGAAATCCAGGACAACGCCACTCGCATCAAATCCATAAGGACCCTGGTAAAAAAGCTCCCTAGACCAAACTATGACACAATGAAAATCCTGTTTGAACATCTAAAGAAGTAAGTAGAACTGTGGTACTAACAGATCGATAATTTTAAAAGGAATCGGTGTGTGGTGTCCAAATCCTATTGGAAACGTCATCCAAAATACCAAAGATGTTCTTTGGCAAAACTAAGCATGATTTATGGTATCTATGTATATCCTATTCCTGCTCAAGAAATCAGTATGTCTAAGCAAAAACATGAATTTTTCCTTTACTAGAAAGCAGAACAGTTCTGTTTCCTTCGATGCAGTCAGACACGAGGATTACTACACTACAGGTATATTCAGTTGGGCAAATACAACATGTTCCAGTATTGMATTTGTCCAGTTTGATTTGACTTTCTCCAACAATAGACCTTTTGACCACCATGTTTTCACCATTGAGATCCCTGCTGTTCAAACTCCTTTATTGAGGCACATAATGATAAAAATAACCTCACCCAGGAAAACACATTACGAGCTCTTGTGCTTCATGAGGAAGCTTGTGACAACACAGAGCATCTAAGAAACACTGAGGAGAGATTTGGAAGTGCACTTTTGCTCTTCTAATGTTGCTGAGATACCACAGAGGCAGAAAAATGACACTGTGAGGCTCCACCTTATCATTCCTCTGTGGTTTCTGCACTCATTGAGCTCCATTTCCAAGAGATGTCAACCCACAAAGTCAACCCAGGTTCTCATGTTCACCTTGGGTTTTCTTCTCGTGTTTCATGGCATTAACAGTAAAAATGTAAGTAGACCATGAGCTCACTCGGAAACCAACCTGCAGCTGTTTGACTTGCAGAATGACTGGGCAGAAGTGGCAGACCTCAAGATACGGGCACATGAAGGGCAGGATCCTGTTCCTCCCTTCGTGGCTGTCCTGCTGTTGGGACTAACTGGTGCCATTTTGCACGGTCACTTTTCAGCCAAACTACCCTTAAAATTGAAGGGACTACGTAGGATCTAGGGCCCCATGCACAGATGAGTCATTCATTCCAGGAATGATATAATGACCCCAGTGACTGAGTAATAAAGACTCCAAATAAAACWCTACTCTGAGCTTATAATGAATGATGACTTTATACAGATCATTTTTGCTGTATTCTCCTAGCATATACATATTAGAGCTGTAGATCCTTTATCTTGTCTTGCAGCTTCCAGTTGAAACTGCAAAGTGAAGTCCATGTAGTCATGGGAATGTCCCCATTTCATTAAGCATGGGAGGATTTTAAACAGTCCATAAAATGACTGAGCTTGGCCTTGCAGAAAAACAGTTTTCTATGTATTCATCTGATGTACCATTTGCACACATTCTCTCCTTCAGCGGGTTATCTGCAGAAGGATGTTAATTTATTACTGTCAATGGAAGAATAATAAGGGGAATTATTTCCTGGGAAGAACCTGAGTGCAAGAAGTGGGTACACGCTGTCAGCACGGATATGCCATATGCAAAATTTACTGCACCGTATGTGGCATTGATCCTAACCTGAAGAAAGTTTTGTTATCATGTCTTAGGAGAGAGATATCAGGTATACACAATAAGTCTTTGATCTCACTGTTAAATCACTTGATTGAGACTCAGGAGACATGGGTCCAGTTCTTCGCTTTGACGGGATGTTCTGGGTGACCTTGGGTAAATCACTTAATCTCTCTGTGCCTTGGTTCCTTGTTTACAAAATGATGATAATACTTCCTTTGTCTGCCTTGGCTTTTTAGAGCATAATCTGTTTGGGACAGCAATTGTTTCCTGCTGTGTATGTGTAGAGTAACTGGCAAAACTGGACCAACACTGATGTTTTGGGAGAAAAGAAAAGGAAAAAASTCCACACTAAAATACAGACAATAAWATATCAATACTTTGTAATGCATACGTGCAGAATACCAGGCTTGACTATAACTCTGTAGTTGTAGTCTACAACTAGACTGTAGAYTAGTTGTAGACTACAACTACTACTAGACTGTAGGAGTTGTAGCCTACAACTCTGTAGATATGGTGGGAAGGTAGATGTGCTGTTCAAATAAGCMCATGCTCTTACTCAAGTGTCACTGCAGAAGGCATGGTGAAGCTAGAGGTATACTGACACAATACTGCGGCAGAGAGTGATGGAAGGCAGGAAGATACAATATTTGAGCCATTTGGGGGTCTGAGCATTGTGGCAGCAATCATCTGAGTCTCYCTGAAGAAGGTCAGCCTTCTCTGCCACACAGACACACCCCCAAGGAAGGACAGGACTATTCCATAAGCTTTGCTCCATTGATATAGAAGCAGCAGTAGAATAGATACTGAAAACACCAAAAAAGATAAAAACTGGTTTGTTCTCTTGAACTTGCCAGTCAGAATGAACTCGTAAATGAGAATAAAGAAACATACATACATTGTACATAATGACATGATATTCATATTATGCAAATATAGGCTATGTGTGTTTGTTTAAATTAACCTGCGAAACAAGACTWGTTTGCAGAGGTTAAAAAGCATAGAACTATATCACTTTTAGGGCGACCCTTCAGAAGAGGGGTGCCAATGTGCCAACCTCACCACTGACTTGCACCTTGTGCCACCCTCTTCTACCACAGGGTTTGCCCAGTGTAAGTCACAGGAAATTCAAAAGTTTCAGGTTAGTTGAAAATATAAGTAAACTGGTTTGGTTTGAGGCATATTACTGCAGTTTCTGTATTTGCTGGTGGAGACGGCTGTTCTTGCCCAACATTGAACTGAGCTTCAAGAGGTTTCTGATGGGGAGGAGCTGAAGGACCACAGTTATGCTGTTTCTGTGGCATTCCCCTCTTTCTCCTACCCCTTTCTTTCCTCTCTATCAGACAAATAGGACAAGAGGGCTATGCAGACCTGGGCCATGGGGCTGTGTAAGCCTGTGACTTCTGTACACACAGCACGTGAGAGCGTATGTCTCACTGACACGCGGGAGCTCAGCACGAGAATCCAGCCTTCGCCCAGAAGGCTACCTTTATCCTAAATCACTGACGGCAGCGAGGCTGCGTTATGGTTTCATTCTGCGGCGATCCAGTCTGCAGGAGTGGGTCCAGATCAAGCCCAGATAACAATGTGAAATGCGCTTCAGAAAGGTTCTTCTTTAGAAACCCAGACAAAGCAGCCGATGAGAGAGTCTGCAAGAAAGGCCTGGCAGCAGGGATTAACACCAGTGCCATATATCTTTCTTAAATCAAGCCCTCTGAAGTTGCAAGAAGTCACAGTGCAGCACATGAAGCCCACAGGAGGGGGATTAAAAGCAAAGCTTGAGGTTGCAGTACCTGTTCTTTTAAGTTTTTTGCGTTTGATGAAAAAAACCCCACCAACGATCCCTGTTCATCTTTGCATGAAAATTATTCTACCACTCATAAGCAGAAGAGACAAAATAAGGGACTGAACAGACATATCACATAGCTTTTGCTAGTTTAATACCATAAGAAAATGTTTTATTAGGACTTGTACTGAAAATAATTGAGCACAACTACTATAAGGTTATTCATACTTCTTTCTGAAGATGAGCAAATCAAACAAATATTATACTTTATACATGAAAGAAACAACAAAAGCCAACCTGAGTAAGGATGTTCCCAAATAAAGGGCTACAGAAAACAGCCTGTTCTACTTGAACATGTTTAGAGACTATTTGCTTGCTATATATAGCCCACATACTGCTGTCCCACACATGTTTGTGAAAACAGCGTCCTGGTTCCCCAGGACTCCACTCTTTCCTGTTGCTCATCTAGAAACGAATTTTTCTTCCAAACAGAGTGAGCTAATTGCAGGCACCAGACAAAACTGGTATACCTTTCCGATCCTATTTTGCAGGCATACACAGGACATCAAATGATGCAGAAACCTTGTATTGGCTCTCTGCACAAACGCGAAATGAGCAACCAATCCCTGTCTGATAAATCATTATTTGTACCCGATAATTTACTCACAAGACTATAATTCAAGTGAGGCAGAAGGAGCATTTCGCTCTTTAAGGATCCCACAGTATTTTATGACCGGTACCTAAACTTCTTTTAACAGCAGCGTCTTTGAGGTAGATATTATGCACCCATTGGGAAACCGAGGCACAAGAAGTTTAAACGGCTTAAAGACTCAGCCTAAGCCAGTAATACAATCTAAAAACCTGGAGGGTTTTGGGTTTTTTTTTTGCACAGAAGCTTCTGCAGCGACTGCAAAATACTCTTTCCTCCCTAAAGCAAAATACAGTAGGGGAGAGGAGCACCCTGGCTGGGTCCTCTGCAGCACGCTCCGAGCTGGCGAGGGCAGGCGCAGCTCTGCTCCAGAAGCTGTGTGCCTGCATTATAACAGCACTGTGCCTGAGCTAATAAGCTGTGCTTATTAATGTTAAATTAATGAATCTCAGCCTGCTCTGCTTATTAAGTTGAGCTCCGTGCCACCGCAAGGCAGCTCTGCGACTCCCAGACCCGAGCTGTCTCACATCTGACCAGGCTGGAGCACAGGGCAGCCAAGCTCGAGTCTGTCTTTACCCATCCGTGTAGACACCCCTGCGAAAGGATATATTACAGACAAAACCCCTCTCCTTGCTTATTATTTTCCCACACAAAGGCAGGATAATACGTGTTATTTACAAAAGTATAAAATGGATGTTGAAATAATTAAATGGGAAGACGGGGGCCAGCCTGACGCTCCCATCCCTCTCCCTTACGTGGAAAGCACTGAACCCAGATGCCCAACTGTGGAAGATATTCTTCCAGCAGCAGCATCTGCCTCCTTGGCAGGCACTTCAGGCAAGTTGTCTGGGGAGCTCTGCAGTTGCCTCTTGGTTTATCACGTGGATCTGTTACTGTGGCCTATCTGGCTGCCTTGTCCGGGCAGAAGCCAATTCCTTTCGATTCACCTTTGAATTGAAGAAACTCCATTTTTTTTCTCCATTTTTCCCCTTACTGTACACAGCACGGCAAGACATTTTCAGATGCCATCCAGGCTTTATGCTCTTTCAGAGAGAGAATGATGATTTCCTTTCTGACTACCTTCCCCCCTGCCCAAATTCTTCATTCTTACTAGCAATTGTTTGCGTTAATTTCACTGGAAATAAGCTCCTCATCAAGAGTAGAACTTTTTATCTAAGATGAACCCACTAATATTAATATATTGTCTAACAAAAGTCATAAGTATTACAAGATTCATGCTTTAGTTGTTTTGAAAAATAACCTTCCCCCGTGTTCCTAGCCCTATGAACAGAGGAAAGCATCCAGCCTTGACAAATGAAACACACACCCCCCCCTCAAACCTCACAACATGTGGCAGATACATTCTGAGGAGCATAGGCTTTTGCAAACTATATGCGACTAAACAGACCTATTTCCACCTATTAAAGATTAAAAAAAAAAAAAAAAAGAAAAAGAAAAAAGCCATGCATAGACAGAAGCCCACAGTAGCCCGCACACCAGGACACGATGACAATGTGATGACAAGTCCAGCAGCAGTACCCAGAATTCTGAGGGAAAATCAGAAAATAAAGTTAAAGTATGGCATCTAGTAATACCAAGCAGGGGATGTCTGCAAACTTTTTTTTTTTAAGTTGGTGGAGGAAAGATGTAGCAAACATATGTGATTTTCACTTACTAAACTATGTGTCATATCAGCAGTTTCAGGCAGGCTTACATATTAAATCTAGGCTCAGGAGTACCCTTTTTTCACACAGTAGAAGAACAGATTAATTTAAGAACAGCACAAGATTTTTATTAAGAAAAAGAAGAAGAAAAAAAAAAAGGTAAAAGTTATTTAAAAGAAAACACAATCCCCAGAATGGAAGGACTGTACAACAAATTTCTGTTTGGGAAACCTCAGAGAACCTGTGGGAGACCTACAACGCAAAGTGTGGGATGGGCATTTAAATTTTGCTTCAGGAAAAATGCCCAGATTCAGGAATGTGTAGAAGCACAGAAGTCCTTAACTGAAGGCACAAGAAACAAAGACTATTTGTTGAAATTATTTCCTGAATCAAGACCTTTCTTTATAATCAGGCAACTCATGAGCAGCTCTTGCTCTTCAGCCACGAGACAGCAGCAGGGAGAAAAGTTTAGCCTTACTCCTACAAGCTTGGGGAGCAGCTACTGGAAACATGAGGAGGACAAACATCCTCTTGCACCGTAAGAGTGAGTAGGTGACTGGCCAGGGCCATAAGAGACTCAGGCATCCCCGACTAGCATTTTAAGATTTACATGGAATGAATTAATCACTTTCTAGCTTGAGAAGGGCAAATATATATCAAGACATGCTCTTGCACAAGTGCTTTTCTCTGTTTCAGCTATAGAAGAGTTTTAGAAAGGAGCTGGAGCAATGCCAACACTTGTCCATTTACTGTAGCTTCCCAGGGCTCATTTTGGGGGAAGGAGAAGAGTTAAACCCATTTCTCTCTGCTAAGTACACATTGGTCTACTAAACTCTCCCTTTGTAAATTACTGGACACAAGAAAATGTGCATCAGGCACAAGACAAGAGTAGTAATAGATTTTGGATTAAAGGCAAAAAAGAAATCCAGTATTCCAGAAGCACCTTTATGCATTTTTTATTTTATTCACTTTGGGGCGGGAGCGACCTGCTACCGAGGTTTTTGCAGTCATGCTTATCCTTCTTTTTGCAGAACAAGAGAGTTTGCAAAGTTCGCCTCTTCTCTGAAGAATACCTTACAGCTTAGTGTTTTTAAAGAGAAGAATGACGAGTAATTAAAACCACATTTTTACCTGTGTTTCCATACACTTCCTATTTCCACAACCGTATTTAAAAATGTAAACCCTGATTTTCATAACAATCAGGCAAATAATTACACTTGGTAGTTTTCAATGCTACCAAGCTTCAAAATGTACTGAACTAGTGTATCAGCAAGTAACAGAATGATAAAAATAATTAACATAGTTTTAATTTAAATATTTATGATACGGTTGACTCTGTGGCTGTACAGCACCATTGTGCTAGGTGCAGTACACAAATACAGATAGATAGAGCCCCTGTTTCAAAGAGCTCCTATTGTTCGTCCCCCATTACTCAACACCAAACGATCTCAAAAAAAGCTTTTCAAACATTAATTAAATCTCCTAACTTCCTTTTCAGGTCAGTAAGTTTTATTATCCTAGTTGTGTAGATGGAGAAAGTGAGGAATGAAGAGGGTAAGGCACTTGCCCACGATGACACAGCGAACACTTCTCACTTCTACTCTCCGCTTGCGTCCCCCACCCCGAGCCCCCCACGCCTTTGAAGGCTCGCCCATGTGCATATTGGCGCGGTGGGCGTACGCGTGCATATGGCCAGCACATCTCGGGGAAGGCCGGTTACTGCTAAGTACTCTTYGGTTAATAAAGACCATGTGAGAGTCCTGCTTCTGGTTTGCACTCGCATAAGCTTTAGTAAAATATCGCTGGCGGAGTTAATTTATGTGATTTTGTAACCTCTTAATATTGCTTGGGGTTAGCGTTCTTTTCAACTCGAATGTTTTTTGTTGGTGAAAATTAAGAATGCTCAATTCATTACAAAACAGCTTTTATTCCCCCTTCTTTTTTTTTTTTTTGCTATTTTGGGAGGTTGGACCCTGACACATTAATGTCCAGGACCAGGTCATCAAAGGGTAAATTGCAACGCTTTTCATTTTTCTGACTAAAGATATGGGATTTTTCTCAGAATAAGGCTGTAAAATARATAATAGGCTTCAAGTTTCTTAAGATATTCATTGGAACTTAAAAACAAAACAAAACAAAAAAGACTTTAATGCCAAAATGTCAGTGTTCTGTGCAAAATAATTAATATAACACAATAGGATCTATTCTACTATCGATTGAAAGGGAATTTATGCAGGTAATTCATTAAGGCTAGTGGGAGTTTGGCATGTAAATCCCCCAGCACTYTGATGGGAAAACAGACCCTGATGATTTTTTATTTTTTTATAAGCTGTAAAATACATGCTTTTCRGTGCCAAATATATAAAAAGAAAAAGCAAATACCTGAACAACTAGGGTAACGGATGCCCCTKCTCTGTGGGACTTCGGAAATGACATTAGACCAAATAGTTTTTCACACATTGCAAAAGATACAACAATCATTTCAATCACTGTGTTAAGAGAATCAATACATTTTTTGCTTCCAGAGAATGGTATTTTACATTCCAACATTTGCAGGTTACCACCTTCATACATCTCTTTTTGTGGTCAAGTGCGTGATTAGTAATTCTGACAGGGTATTGGACGTCTTCTTATGAAGATCTACAAATTCTTGTAAATAAAAACCAATCTGAAAAAAAAAAATGAAAAGCAAATCTGTGGACTGGAATGCACCCTACTTGTAATGGGAACAAAAAGCTGGCAATGAAATATAAACCTAAATCACAGCAGAATGACCTACTTTAAGGCATTTGCCAAAGAGACAGTGTTTTAGACAGCTCCTCTGAAGTAGCGTCTTTATGTCTATGCCATCTGCAGATTTATTATTGTGCTTTAGAAAAAAAAAAAAAGGAAAAAAAAAGGGAAAGAAAAAAAAAAAAGGAAAGAAAAACCTACAGTATGCCTGAACAAAACTCAGCTTCATCTATAGGAAAGATTCCAGTACTGTGGGCACCACACCCACACCTACTGATGTGGTCCAAGTTTTTTCTTTAGAGGCACCTAATTAAGAAACCCTGACTCATTTACATGGATACGTTTGATCTAAATTACACTCCAAACCACACCAAATTAGGAGCATCTGTGAATGCGAAGTGTTTGTTCCCAGTGACTGGTAGAATAGGGCCAGTTCTGGACGGCACATGTTCAAGTGACGAAAAATATTTCAGATGTAACATACTTCTGAGACCCACTTTTCCACTAATAATTCATAATGAGTTAAACCAGTATCTCTGCTTGAACAATTATTTCAGGCTGTGAAAAAAATGTCATTTTACTTTTAAAAGGAAGTGGGGGAAAAAAAAGGGGTAGTAGACAACCACCTAGTTTGGTGGTTGTCCCTGAAAAAGGGCCCTAACACAACCATTAGCTGCAATTTAAATCTGTGCAGTGCGCGTATTATCAGATATACGTTACTTCTGAAGCCTGGACTAAAGGAAAGTAYCTATGAATGATTAGTTTTTGTTCACAGACAAGGCCTTCTACCTTGATGCATGTTTTTCTGTTGTTAACSCGCTGTGCTGGCTTTGCTAACGAGTCCGAGCAAAGAGCAGCGTCTCAGCCCAACGAGGTGGTACCCTACGCGCTGGATAACAGGAAAAATTCAAGAACACCAGATCTTAGAGCGGTGCTTCCCTTTTGGGCTACCTTGCTGGTGCTATCTGACTATGCCTGGTTTGTGTCCTAGAAGGCTGCTCCGCACAAAAACGGGTCCTGCGGCAATTAAGGAACTTTTGTCTCGCTTTCCCACCTCCCAAAAAGAGCGAGCGGGGGGGCTGCAGAAGCCACTGGTTGCAGCTTTGTTGCCTTACAGTCTAAACTGACAAACTAAAAAAAAAAAAAAAAAAAAAATAGCCTTTATCTTGCTCTAATTTAAGCCATAGGAGCAGCCCAAGCACCAGGGAGTGCAAATCCGAATTCCACGCTGGGTTTGCAATTCCCAGTCCGCCAGCGCAATTTGGCACAACCTTCGGATTTGGCCCATGGTGTTTGGCAGCCACCTTTTATTCTTCCCGTCTTTTATACTTTATGAATAGTCTAAGTTACATAATACCAGTGACAATTTGTTTATGGCAAGCATTAGAGTCACTGTTTTATGATTACATTCAAACTTTAAGCCACATTTTGACATCCAAGGATCATCTTGCCTTCTCATATATTATATACAATGAAGGTTTGTGTTCCAGTAAGGGGGGGGAGGAACTTTATAAATAACATGACTCCTTTTGTCTGAAGAGATTTTAATACATTTGTCTGATCTACTGTTTTTGCAGTAGCTAGAATATAATTTGAATATATTAATATTTTCAGCGACTGTGCTCAGGGAGCCCAGTTAATAACTTATGCATGGATATATAGATACACTTCAGACAGAGGTAATGTTTTTAGCCCTTATGTTGGTAATATTTAGAAACACACAATGAAAGAGCCTGTTCTTTCCTCCTCTTTGTTGTGGGCATGCATTGTGATGGTATGGAGCCAGTGTTCTTTCTGTTGTCTACACAGCCTGGATTCAATAAGCAGTTATATATGCATATTATGACAATGTGGTCAAGGAAACCAGATTTTTTTACTATACCTTCATGTGCCTGTACAGTATAAAATCTGGTATTTATTTTTCTTGTCCTCATTCAATATGTTAACAAAATCATAATTTGATACAGGTTATGTTCACTTTATAATTAAAATTATAGAGTTAGATGAAAATACAGCAAGATGTTGCTGAATGGAAAATATTTATATTTTCGTACATTACGCATTATGGTGCAATGTAAAATCATAAATCTGTGGAGCGGCTAACTCCAGCCAATCGTACGACAACTTAACCTTCTCCCCTGGTGCACAAGATGCAACCGGTTACGTCCTCTAAGCTGAGGGTTTCTCCACCCGTCTCAGCCCTTCCGTTAGATGGCATTGCCACGTCCTCTCCAGAGCTTTGCTGTGGTCTTCTGAAAGAAGACCCTTTTCCATGGAGATGAGCCAAGAAAAGGGAATTCAGAAAAGTTCCGTATTTTTTATAGATTCCACCAATCTGTCTCCTGTAACTCTCCTAGCACCTTCATGGACAAAGTGCAAACTTTTCGCACCATGTTCTCTGTGTCAGCACTAGACTCAGCCTCACCAAACCACCTCAGCATAGCACTTCATCTGCCTTGAAACTGCTCCCACTTCCCAGATCATTGCCGTCCACACTGCCAAGTCCAGGCCTTCACCAAACACTATCAGCAATCTTGGAGACCCCAGTAGCGTATAGCATATGCGACAACCTTACAGCATATGGAAGCTTTCCAGTAAGTAAAGTGTACTGTGAACATCAGTTTGTCCGTATTCAAACTTTCAATCCAGAGAGGTTTTTCGGTAGCGCTGTGGCAGTAGTAGTAGCAGGCAACTTAAGATTACCTCCTAGGACAACCCAGATATGTTTCTATATCTGGATAACTGTCTCATAAAAGTGTCATCAAAGGAATSAGTTTTCCATTCCTTCAGAGCATCTACCTCATGGAAGTCATTGCAGCTGCTATGGACTCAGCATCAGCCCCAAGATTTCTATCTCAGGGCAAATTTCAAATCTTGATGAATATGTTTTGAATCTCACCTGACCACTATGGTTTCCATTACTCTTTATATTAAATTATGTTTATACAGCTTCACATCCAGAAACTACAATATTTGCTTCCTAAAGAGGCACTTTCTCAGCTTGTAAATCCATTTACTGCCATTCACTTAAGGTTAGGCATTGTCTGCTGTAGGGGAAGGTCCATGCAGCACCCACAAAAAGGTGTCCTGAATTTAGTCTTATCTGAGCRCCAGACAGTGCAGTGTCAGTGGTCTTCTGGAGCTCAGGGCAATGAAAAAAATCACGTGCAAGACACTTAAGCTTCATCTGCAAGAACAGCATGCCTACGCATAACATCAACACRCAAGGCCATGCAGGGACAGACCCATTTGGCAGGCGGGTGCTATCAGAAATGCTTCTCTGCAACTCTATTAGGTACATTGAGGCGTTTTCCTCAGTTAAGCTATGACTGAGAGACTTGATGTCCTGGAAGCTGCTTACTGAATGAGCTGTCCCAAGACTGATGAGTATGCCTTGATAGCAACAGCAAGATTATACCTGTTGTTCCTAAATCCTTCAATGTCTGTCAAACATKATTTTGGTTAGGAGGTCTAAGAGACTCCTGTATGTTTTCTCACCAGTTTTTCTAACTGTGGATTTTGATCAGGGTCAGACAAAAGCAGATATTGGCAAGTCTGGTCACTTGAAGTTTCAAAGATGAAAGAAACACAGCTACTGAGAGAGGTAGGGCTGCCTGCATAGAGAATAAAGACTTTGGTAAAGTGTCTAAGGCCACAGTCATCTGAGACCAGTACATGTGTGAATGGGTATTTGACTTAAAAAGGTACTAATGATAAAATTCAAAGCTAGTTTAAAGCTAGGAAATATTGCAGAACTTGCAGTGCTACAAAGGGCGCATCTTAGAAAGACACAATATATAGGAAATCCTCCACTCCAGGCAGTTCGTGCATTTAGTGCAATGGACTATACACGTGCACAAAAAATAAACATCAAGCTAAGGTGAGTGGACAAGACAGACAAAGTGTAAGTAGAAAAGACAATGCTGACATAGTAAATTCATTGCTCAAGGGCAAGTAAAATGTAAATAAGTTTAAAGAAATCAAAGACTCATGGCACATACTCACTAGTGCATTTAAGAGATACATTCATCCTACTCATGTTCAGTATCAGGGCTGAAACAATCGTGATGCTGGGAGGCATGTTAAAGCATCTTTCAAATCTGATACAAATGCAGTGCATATATTTTGCAATAGTAGCTTGTGGAGAGCTCAGAACTGAACCTGAAAGAGTAGAAATCCTGGTTGAGGTCAGATCCCGTATAAAATCATCTCTGTTGGGAAGAGCACTGCAAAAAGACTTTCATTTTAAACAACAAGATGGTCATAATATAGGTTCAAAAAMTGGAGATATTATATTGGGGACAACTAATAGGCCAATATTAGGAAGGTTTTCATTATTTAAAAAGACTTGAAACAAAACAGTTTATGAAGTAATTACATATATAGGAGCTCACAGAACAGGAAAACTTTGGCGAGAGTTTGTTCTCTGACTTTCGTGGAATTCTTTGCCACATTCTCTGATTTCAACATCAAGAATTACTGGTTGTCTCACAAAACKAAATAATTTATTCATGACGCTGGACAAAAACCATGTGTTGTTAGCGAAACTAAGTTTTTCATGAGAAGCTCTAGACTCACCAGCAAAGATGCATTTCTGAGCAGRTTGTCTGAAATTCAGCATCCCAGGTCGAAATTCCAGCCAATTGCTACTTTTGGGCTTTAAGTCAGAAAGTAAATCTGTCATATCCAGAGCTGAGTTATTTGCTGTCAACTGGGTTACCGTAGCACAAAAGGGCTATAATTGAAGGCTGCAAGAGGTTATAGATTGAACACAGTCAAAAGCAGTAATTCCTCTTAGTAAAAGTAGATATCACCCAAAATGAGAAAAGTTAAGTTTATATAAGGTGAAATTCTGACTCCATTGTGGCTCCCAGTCACCGGGACTTTTGTCAGTGACTTTAACAGTAATCAAAATTTCACTCACTGTCGAGAGAGATGATGCAAAGGACATGATGAAGTGAAAGTTAAAATAACTGCTGACCTGGGGGTTCCAAAATACGTTTTCTGAGCACGGACTGCTGTCTAACTCAGTGTTTTCCTGACGTAGCAATGCAGACAGCCCTTCTGGGGACCAAGGAGATAAAACTGTGCTAGTGGAGTACATCTGGGATTTGCAATAAGAATTTCCCTCCTGTAACTGCTGAAGTTCCCATTGTTCATGGCCCTGCGGGCCATGGTGGAACTGGACTGTTTAAGCTTAAGCATAGTGGGGTATTTGTAAGAAGAGATTTCAGAAAGCTGTAACATCGCTGGGTATCAGTGCCAGTGCTGACATCCTTCCACCTGAGCCGCTCTTTTGAAAGACGGGTAGAGATTACTGGAAAAAAAGAGTGTAGTAGTGGCTGGCAGACACACTAAGTTTGCTAGGAGGAGGAGGATTATAGTATAATACCGAATCTCATCGTCTTTCTATTTTTCTTACCAGTAAATCTGAACCAAAGAATGCAATTTATGTGCATCTGTGAACAAGGCTCCATAGGGTCTCCTGTGTGCTTTCCTGCTTTGGGTGTGTTGTAGAAGGGTGGCTTCTTTCACTGAGTTAGAAAACAGCTGRGTTACCAGCAGAACTGGTGGCCCGGCTTTTTTGCCACGTACTTTTTGTTTTGTCCATCAYTAAGCACGTCAAAACCTCAGTGTCCCCATCAGAAAACAATGCTGTTAATAACATTAATCCACCTTTATTAAGAGCCTTTACCTTTATGGAGGAATACCAAATATTATTAAGACAAAGACAAGAGGATAATAAGGAAATGTGTTTTTTCCCTTGCTGACCYAGTTTCTAACCTCACTTTAAAATATTCCGTTGATTTTAATTACGCTTAATCTAAAGCTAAGCTCACAAATCTAGAAACTTAAGGACTGCTTTTAAGTGAATTTTCTCGCCTGTCASAGTTCCTCAAGCTTTCTACGCTACRGTTAGAAGTTTATTTCCAGCCCAGATGCAAAGTTGAGACAGCTCTCTGCCCGTAGGAAGCATCCAGCAGCACTACTGTACGAGGCGCGAGTTCAAACGCTACCTTGCTCAAATCGAGCCTGTGTACAGCATTCTTCACAGAACAATTGCAGTCCTTTTCTCATCAGCGATAGCCAGAGGCGGTAATAAGGGTGAAGGATATCTATCATGAAAAGTCCAGTGTCAATGTGTTCCCCCAATTTATTTACTGACCTTCAATGCAACAGCCATACTCCTGACCCTCATGAGATGAAGCCTAAGGGGAAATGGCACTGAGCACCAATTCCATATCCTGTTGTTCTGTGGTCTAAATTAAGTGCTAATTAATTACCACTGGCATCTTTGGCATTGCCTGTCAAATTGGATTTAGGATATCCTTTCGCTGTTTAAACAAATAGCCCTACATCTAAAGCTAAAACCCCAAGTGTTAGCGTTTTCTTTACTTTTAAATGTTTATTTAAAAATTCAGCAAGTATGTCCATGGATTTTGCAGGTAGAATTCAACTAAAAGAAACAGGAATTGATATTGTCAATTTTGATTAATAGTCCTTCATTAATAAACATCCTGTTATTCAGTTTCCACCTGCAGTTGCTGATGTTGCCTGGAATCAATTAACTCATATAATTTGATTTATTTTACAAAGACATTTTTGGATGTGCTGTGCTGATGATAAAGGTTCTATATTTACAATTCTTAATTTAAGGGAGATTGTTACTAACTGCTTTTTATTTTTAAAGTTACAAGGAAATGTAGCTTCAGGCATTCCTGAACAAAAATATTTAAGTAATTTAAAAAGTTAAAGCTTTATTCATGTAAAACTATCTGTTGCCTTCTGAGCCACACAGGCCACAAAAGTGTACAGATCCAGGACCKCTGACAGGTTGGTCTTTACAATAAGCTAGTTGTTCTGCAGAAAGAAAAAACAGAAATAAAATTWAAAAAAAAAAAAAATCAATCACAGCAAAAGTTACACCACCAGCCAAAAATACAGTTAAGGGCTCTATGTGTTATATCTCCATCTGAATATATATTATTCTGTGTAGGCTCACACTGCCTTTATCACTCTACTATCCAAACACCTCTAAGAAGTGCATTAGCATCTGCCTAACATCTGTCACRGGTGGTTTTGTTCTCTCCCATCCTTTCCCCAAGGAGAGGCTCGTGCTTGCAGTGGTAGTGTGGCTTTTGAAGAGGAGTTCGCCGTTGTTTGAGATATATATGCTGCTACAGGACTATTAGAGAAGACAAAAAAGAATGCCTTGTGCGCGGAGCTGCAGCCAGAGGAGTCTGAGATGYTTCTTAAGGAAGTTCATGGCCTTCAGCTGACTCCTACCAAGTGGCTGTGCCCGACCAGGCAAACTTCAGGGTCAATAGCAACTTGCACTGTGATAACACGGACTAGCCAGATCTCCTCCTCCCTCCAGTCTTATGAGCATTAGTCAGAACCAGTTTGCTTTCACACACAAGAAATTAAAAACCAAGCCAAACCGGGAGGATAGAGTGCTGGTTGTTCATAAATGGAAGAACTTAGCAGATCACCCAGTTGGGTCAGTTTTCCAAAAGGGAGACCTGAAACTTTTGCAGTAATAGGGAAGATTTGATGAAAAGATTTTGAATCCATTTCTTTGACATAACATGGTTTGGGGGAGCAGGACCAGAGCCTCTGCCCACACTGGGATCTTCAGTGGAACCACCATAGCATGGAGATGAACTCCTGCCTTTGCTGTCCATGTCATGCCGGGMCACCGGTGTGCAACCTCTGCCTTTGGAGCTCCTCTAACACAGGAGATGACCAGAAAAAGAAATGATCCCAAGGCTGAGATGCAGGTACCACTTTACCCTGCTCTCTTCATACAGCCACAGCTGAGGGCGGAGGCAGGAGCACACCTCCTGTTGTGCAGAAGAACAAGCAAGACTTCTTCAAAGCACACTCCTGAATGAAGCCCCTGTAGGGGCCTGAGTCCCTTTAGATATCTAAATGTGCTTTTACATCTTGGCCTCAGTCACCTGGAAAATGGAGACTTTCTCTACAAGACAGGCAGTGTGTGAGGTGTGTGCAAAGGCAAGAGCACACATGCTCTTCAGAAAGGAAGTCATACAGGTAGCAAAGTTCACCCAATGGTAAGAAGATTTTTATTTTGAACTGTTCTCTTATTAAACCAGGCTAAGACAGAATAAATGCCTTTCTTCAGCTTTTCAGAGTCTATTCAGCCAACTGTGAACCGATGTTCGGAGTTAGTTTAGTTATTATTTTCGTTTGGGGCTAGACTCCAAGGCAGTTCATCCAGGGAAGGGCTCGTGCTGTGAGATATGCGAGGGATCCCCTGAGGAAGACCATTCTCCACCGTGTCCCTGTCAGCTGTCCAGGTACTATATATAGCCATCCAATGGTCAGATTTAAAGGATAGTCTGCAGAAGACGACAGCATCAAGTGTTCGTTCTTGTGTCCCAGAGCAACTGAAGAGAAGGGATTTTTCCCAAAGAGCTGTAATATGAACCCACAGCTGCAGAGCACAGGAAGCCTATGGAGTTTCTGYAGGCCAGGAGCCATGGAGGCTATTTTCAGCAAAAGCAAGCTCTTAAGTATGTCTGAACTATTTCTGACCCCTCGTAACATATCATACGCCATGACCTAGTTTCTCTGTTACCAGTCTTGGATAGCTATTGTTTCGAATTCAACCTATGGAGCAAAGAGGAATTTAAAGTACCTTCGCATTTTACACAGGCAAAAGAAAGTAGCTTAAAACTCTATTAGTCCACTGTGATCACCTTTTGAAAAGGACAGACGTTKTAGTGTTCTGGAGCTCCTCTAGAAGCATAAACCTCAGGTCATAGCTACATAGGCACAAAGCTTCCCCGTCCCAWCATGGTAGACAAATTTCATAAACAAGCTGAGGATTCAGCTGATAATGTTTGCATTTGCTTAGCTTCATCAGCTGGTGAATACCACTGTAATGCAACTGAGCAAATCATCCATAAGGCCAGTACATAAATAATAGTCAGGGTTAGTTTGCATTCATAAAATATCAAGAATCCCAATTTATTACTAAATTTTAAATTTATCTACATTGCAATGCAACAAATTGAACAGTTTACACAAATAGAGTTTATGGTATCAGGGGCTCACTTACCACCGATTATTTCCGTAAGTCTCTCAAGATGTGGTTAAGTAGTGCACAGGCCCTGCACCCTTCCTCCACAGCCGGTGTATTTCGCTCTCTGTCCTAGGCTGGTATATCCAGCTGGATATGGATATTTCTGCAGGGTTTTGACCTGTTGTAAAAGGACATTTATTGTTGTTTGTGTTTTAAGAGGACTTTTAAAGCCAAACTTTGTAGTTCAGTTGTCTTTTTAGTACCAAAAAGGACTTAAAAGTTCTTCCTGCAGAATAACTACTGTAGCTGAACTGAACTAAGTTTACAACAGAAAGTGACRTTGCAATAATATGCTGTATCTCAGGAAAGTATGTAACAGGCCTTAAATGGAAAGGAAATATATTCAGAATAAAACCGATAGTTTATCTGTGCATCATTTTGTACTTGCGCTTCCTTCCTAACACTGAAAAACCCRTCTGCAAAAGCCCTGCCAAAATGTGCTTGTACACACACAGACATTATCACTTCGTAGGATGGTACGTTTTATTATCAGGTTATTTTCCAGTACATTTGGCACAGTTAAGGTAAGTATATTAACTTTACTTCCAAATAAAGAAAACAAAGTTGTACTGAACGTCTCAGCCATTGTCAATGAGTTAAGAACTGACAGGAGGTCCAAGTAATCAACCCTGTCTACTGCGCCGAGCTTTCCCCTGGGACACCTTTTCTGATGATAAAATGTATCTGACTGGCATGGATGTAGAATTGCTTTCAATAAAGATTTTATTTCAAGGTTCGATGATTCCTTCCCAAATGTCTTGTCACTAAAGCAAAGTATGTAATACCTGTTATTTTTTAACTCCTRTGAAACAGTATTTGGGAAGGAGAGGAGCATAAAAGGTTGAGCTAGAAACTGTTCATCATAAGTGTCAAATGTTAACACGTTCAAACTGATTGGGAGCTCTGCAATAACAAAAATCAGAAAACTGCTGCATAAAAACTGTCCCATAACAGTGCAGTGAAAAGACCTATTAACAGTCAAGGTGAATCAACTCAGCTGAGAAGGCAGCYGAGCCATTCCCAGGGCAGAGTCCTTAAGTTAAAACATTACATTTGCATATGCCTGAGTATGTACGGGAACCAGATATTAGCTAATTGGATATTAACTATTGGTAAAGYGAATCAATGGGATGTGCAGACTTTGACCCATTAAGGCAGTTCTTGGGAACTTCTATATCAAATCAGCCCAATGGTCCATCAGGATGAGCAGCTCTGGCCATGACAGTGGTCGCTAGCACAGTTCAGCAAAGGTACAAAACCCACCCAAATGGGCTGTCATGGAATAATTCACTTAGAGAGGAGTCAGTTCCTAATTCGGTAAGGTTAGTTATACCAAGAGGACAGATGTCACAAATACATCWTTTTTTTTCTCCTTTCTGGGGAGTTTTCTTTATTCCCACGCATCTTTAATCTTTCTTGGCCTCTGTTTAGATCTCGGTTTCTGTCTCTTATGGCAGTGACTTCCCTAGTTAAATAAAACATTGTGCATAATGCTGGTGGACAGGATTCTGATAAGATCAAAACCTACTTTTAYCCCTGTCCTGGTTTCGGCTGGGATAGAGTTAATTTTCTTCCTAGAAGCTGGTATAGTGCTGTGTTTGGATTCAGTACGAGAATAATGTTGATAACACACCGATTTAGTTGTTGCTAAGTAGTGCTTACACTAGTCAAGGACTTTTCAGTTTGTGCTGAGTGCACCAGCGTCGCATGCAAACTCATTGGCAGTAATGACCTGGAAAGTGGGAGAGGGACAAACGGTGGATGAATTGGCTGGCCCACTCGGGCAATGCGAAGAAAGTCTCTCTTCCTCCCTTGTTGTAACTAGCCTGAAGGAGAAACACAACAATCCCTTGGTCCTCTGCTGAATTCAGAGGATGGCATTTCCTACACCTGTCATTCTGGCCCATAATATTTTGCCAGGTGACTCATTCTTAGTCTTCTGATCCCCTCATTTTGTAATGTGTTGCCCATTAGTCATAGCCTATATTACCAGTTCATGGAAGAGCAGCAGGATTATCTTATTGAAAAGTTACCCTTAGATTATTTAAAATAGTAAAAGAGAATTAAGCATGGCTAAAACCAGTTCTGCTAAGGGTAGAAATGCTCCTAACATTGAGCAAACTTAAATCTTCATAGGCTGGAAAGGGCTAAGAAAGCAAGACTGAGCAGTTGTCAATGCAGCTAGCAGAAGACAGCTCTACCCTCAAACACTGTCCAACTTACAGTAAAACAGTGCCCTTTCCAGTGAGGGTTTCCTCCCTAAATACGCTGACTTCTCTCTCTAATTTTTAATGTGCAGCAGGAACATTATAACGGTGAGGAATCAGAGCCACTRTTGAAACACTTTCCCCTCCTCAGCAGTTATTACAGAGTAAAAATGGATGAAGAACATTTCCTAATACCTAGTGTGCTCGAAGTAATAATCCAATGTGCCTTCCGAATGTCAAAATTAATAATGATTTTATTTAGAGAGTTTGAAAAGTGTAGGTTTAATGGACTAGAGAGCCAAACTCACCATACAATGACCCTCTTAGCTGTAGAGTTGCCCTGCTCTCAGTCACACGATTTCCAGCTTACCGTTGCCTTGGCAACAGCCAAAGCATAAATTCCAAGTATTTTTGCTTATATATCTGCCATTGACACCAGAGCCCTCCTATCAGACACTTCTGCTGTTTTAATACATCATTAATTTCATTACTATTAATAACGAGAACTGTATTTTCTGTATATCCCCTGACTTGTGATATTAAAGGACGGAAGCCATTCTTGAAGTTTGCAATTCAGCTCACTTATTGGGGGCTGGGGGGGGTGGGGGAATCTTGCACAGCGTAACGCCCAACAATTTCTTGATATGGTTCCAACATCTGTGGCACTAGATTATAGATTGTTTCTAAAATAATCTTAAATTGATGGATCATTCCTCCTTTCATTTGGGCTTGACAAAAAGTAGCTCTGGCATTTCCTTTCACTTTTTATGTTGTCAATGGTGTATCACTCTTTCTACTCTTTTTCTTGCCACAAAAATAATTCTTGCCCATTTTTAGGGACTTTCTCTTTTAAAAACTGAATTTCACTTAGCAGCTACAGTAATAGCTTAAATTGTGCATATTTGTTTTTATTTTGCTTTGACTTTTTCTTTCGTGGACAAATGAAAAAAATATTAGTTATAGAAGTTCATTGGTAAATATTTGTAATTTAAAAAGGCATAAGGTCCTAAACTTATTTATTGAATTCCTTCCTTCTTTCCCTCCAGTACCTCTATTTTACCACAGATTATTTAAGTATTCAGACATTCCATGTTTCCAAGTTTGCTTAGTTTACAGCTTTTTGTTATTGTGGTCATCAAAACAAGCACGAATGCATGAATAGATAGAATATATGAAGAATTCTCAAGAGATTTTATCAATACAACAATTATTATACTAGCATTAAGCTTAGGAGCCCCAAATCTACACAGATGGTCTTAGTGCCACGTTCCATATCGATGAACCATACAGACATAGCTGGGTCCTCTCCATCGCCAACACACACCTTGCACATCCTCCCTTGCTTCACGCCATACCCTCACCTCCTGAGAGCTGAGCGACTGCAGACCTTGTGCTGGCAATGCCTGGACTCAAGCAGGACTTGGCATGCAGGACGGCATCTCCAGGAAAAACAAGGGGAATTATTCTGCTTCAGAAAGGTGGCAAACAATGACAGAGAGGCTGGCCATTCATCTTCCATTTTCTGTGTCCGCATCAGAAACGTGGGATCTCAACATCTTGCTCCAAATTTTACAGATAAAGGAAGTCAGACCCCTCCTCTCCTTTCAGTAAATTGAGCTCTGCCACCACCGTTTTTCACCCTGACTCTGCTCATCTATGATCCACTGCCTCCTGCTCCCTGCAAGGTTCTTCTCCCCTAGCTTCGTCGATGCTGTCCATCATCAACTCCACCTCATTGCAAAGCCATGGCTGACGCTAAATTGATGATCTCTAAAATTACGCAAAGTACAGCTGCTGAATATGTTTTTTCCCCCATGGTGAACTAGCATCACTACCCATGCTGATGTTGTCTGCAAATACTTTATAAGGTTTCCAACTTCTAGCATGTAACAAGCTCAACAGAAATCAAGTCCTTCTCACAGGGAGGCCCCAAGCTTGATGTATGTGCTTCTGCRTAAGTAGCATTAAGCAAAACAACCTCGTCACCCCTGTAACAAACACTTTTAATTATGATAAAGATGTGCGACGTCCATCAGAAGCCCACACAGTCATTTGGCACCAAAACTACTAACTTTTGAGACTTTCTGAACTCCTAAGAGAAGAGATGATATGTTAATATTACCACAGAGGAAAGATAATTATATTTTTTAATTTATAATAAAGATGCTATATTTTAAGAAACTAATAATTAAGCCAATCTGATTAGTGCCATATGGAGAGTGTTTTGTGCAATGGACACCACGGTTACAAGCATGAGGCAGAACTAAGCAATGCTTCCTATTTATATATGGGAAAAAACCATGAGCGTTGATGTTCAAGGAACGTGGTAAACGACAAGATTGGCAGAAATCCACAAGAAGATGCTCTTTGCTGTGTGACCCACCCGCTAACATGAAAGAAACCTTTTTTTAAGTGTCTGAACCCATTGTGTCTCATGAAGTTTCTTTTACTTATAGTGTAGCTTGCTGTAAATTCAGCAACAGGTATGGGAAAACAGAGATAGCTATGATGATTTTTAAATTGCTGTCTGGATTTTAAAAAGGTAAATGAGTGACAATGAGAGCAAAGGGGGAAAAAAGCAGAACTTGGCTTGAACAATTCACTTGGAATATTTAAATTAAAACTAACAGATTAAGGAAGAATCCATAAATTCAAACATTTACATATTAAAGTTATGTTTAGATCTCATTTCTTGGTACAGCTGTGTAATTTATTTATAAAATCTGTATCTTCATTTACTAGTCTTTCCAACCTAGGATATATTATATATTCTGGAGGATGGAAGGAACTGGTTTTCTACTTAGTTCATACCACTGCAGAGATTTATGTGAAACTACCTACCTAAACTCCATCCATTAAACCTATGTTGYTCTTAGACCTAGACTTCTCCATCCTTAATGTCATTTCCACAAGAATATTAAGTCTTAATACAGACATAAGATCATAATAATAATAGTCCTCCTCTTGTAATTTTGYGGGTAATAAAGATATCAAAGGTTATAATCCTTACCATTATTTTCTAAGTCATCTCATTAAGGTATGTGGTCTCAGTGTCTTTCAAGAAACTTTGTGTCAGGATAAGGCATGCAAATGTCTTCAGTTATATAAATTTCACAAGCCATTTCAGACCATACTAACTTTATTGTTTTTAAATTAGCAGAAGGAATGTGTTTCATATGAGCTCTATATTAAGGGGCTTTTTTTGTTTTCCCAACTCTTTCAGTGCTGGAGACGAYGTTAAAAGAAGGAGGGAAGCTTCTCCCTGGAGCCACCAAAACTGTTGACAGCAAAAGTGCTCGATTCCCTTAGCTTAAAGAGCAATCCTTTTTTTCGGTATCTAAATATATGAGCTCAGAAATTATTGCCTTGTAGCACACATACYGACTAATGCTCATTCACCAGATATAATTGTGCCCTGATATGGGTACTGYAAATGGGGCTCTAGACCTCCACCCCGCGCACACCTTGCTGTCTGGGGCTGACTCTCCTTTCCTTGTTTGTCCGGTTGGCAGAAGTTGTCTCTCCCCTCCCTCTTTTCTTTCTTTTTGATAACTTAACCAAGCATCCCTGTTAGGAGAATCAGTAAAAAGTGCCTCTATGTACTTCAAATGCAACAGCGACTCCTTTGACATCCCTCTTTTTTAACCAATTCTTTCCTTTCGTCAACAGGATAGCAGCCAAGGAATCCGTGAATCTTATGTCAACACAAAGCTTAGGAATTGTGTTTGGACCAACACTCCTTAGACCTGAAAAGGAGACAGGGAACATGGCAGTCCACATGCTGTACCAAAATCAGATAGTTGAACTTATGTTGAGTGAGTACAGCAAGATCTTCGGCTCTGAGGAAGACTGACAGACAGGGCCTGTTATTGAAAACGTTCACATCTGTCTTGATGTCTAATATTTTTACATTTCTGTAAACATATTTCTGAAATATTTCTTTTTCTTTCAAGTGACAGATGCCTCATTTTGTGAAAACTTAATGATGATTTTGTGTTTAATTTTCAAACATTGGAATAAAAAATATTGTCAACATTTGCCTATATGTATTCTGCATTAACCCTTTGAGAGTTTCATTATGCTAGCACTCCAAGTGTCACTTTTTTTGCAAGCTGAGCATACAGCATATGGCCAAAGACCATAGAAAATGCTGTTTACCAACATATGCAATGGCACAGAAAGACAAATAGTAATTGAAGAGATTTGTGGGAGATGGATTAAAATATGTATATTAAAGGCAATGAATTCAAACAGTGATACCAGATCATCTGTAGATAATCTGAGTAGAGTTTACCTTTCTTTTTAATATATATTGAAATTTAAAGACATGATGAATGATCAATTTGCCTACCCCGAGACTTCAAAAAAAGATTATATTTAATACTTTTAAACRGATTTAAAAAATACACAACCAGAATGTCACTATTTGCATAACAGTGCCTACAGAAAATAAAAACAAAATTGGAACTTTGGCATTTTTACTTAAAAGCAGCACCTGAAATGAAGACATTGCACGACTGCTCATTTTAACATAACATCCATTTTGATTCTTCATCACACTGTACATCTGCCTGTTTTCCCCAGCTATCTCATGTTCTGTAGCATTTGTATTGTGCTCCTGAGGATGCTTTATTGGTGAACTACATTAAATTCATCTAGAAAGAACTTTAAAAAAAAGCCTTTTCATATGCCCTTAGGATTACTTGGCTAGACTTGAATCAATTTATGCATTTGATGGTTAGTTTCAGTTGTCATGGATAAACAAAAGGGTAACTGTCTAGAATATATCAAATATTGTTTCATTTTGAAATGTATGTTTCCAGCTATACACATCTCCTACCCTGTTTTGTAACAGTATTCTGCTGATAAAATGTAGACTTATGTTTGACAGCTTTTTAATCAAGTTCAAAGAGAATAAATAAAACTAATCCAGTGTGGTAAAGAGTCTGTCTGGTTATCGATTTGTTCATAAAATGAAAAATAAACCATGTAAATAAGATGTGTGAAACACAGATCTAAAAGCAAATATTTAAAGCAATTAAAGACCCCAAAACATAGGATTAATGCATAGGTCTGCTGTGCACGAGAGATATGTCTTCAGTATCACCTCAGCAGATCATGGATTACTTCAGTTTTTACTTAGCATCATTTTGCAAAATACCATGTTATTCAGGAAAGGTTGCTCCTCAGAGCAGTCATTTATGGGAACAAATGTATAATGAGGCCTGATCGTTAACAAAGACCAGGCTCTTTCATCGGGTACTAACATAGGCAGAAAATAACACCAAGAAAACATAAAAATTGGCCTCAAGATGTTTTCTGACTTCGTACATGTCTGAAAAATCAAGCAAAACAGAGGGGTAGTGACCAGTAATTAAAATTAAAAACACAAACCCAAACAAACATCTCCCCCATATCACAAGTATTCAACATAATCATTTCTGAACAAAACTATAACGTTCTGGAGAACCCAAAWTCACTTTACTTTCAAGAAAATATTTTTCATGTTAATGTTAAGCCACGAGTACTTAAACAGTAATGCTTTTCAACATCATCGTCTTTAGACTCTTTTAATAGCAACAAACCAGGCGCTGTTTATAGCCTGTGGAAATGACTGGAAGAAAGATAGTCAGAAGTTCAGTCTATTCCTTAATAAAGACCGTTCACATTATGGCCCCACGGGTGCTCACAATCATGCTATTGAAGTAATTTCTGCTATTACTGGAAATGAAAAGTTCACTTGTTACTTGGATCCTGTTGCACTCAGAAGAAAAGATTCTTAATTAATTAATTAATCTTCTTTTAAGCTTTCTTTGGAGCATGGAGACTCCTCTCTTCTTGTTTTTATAAGCAAGACAAGGCTTATGAAATGAATCCATATCTTTCTTAAGATCAACTGGTTCAGTTGGGGGAAGAAAAGGAAAAAAAAATCAAGCAAACTTTTGGACACATAAGCCTTTCTTTGGTTTTGAAGGGTGCTTTACATGAATTCTGTACAATTGTGCTGACTTCTCTCTACAAAACGCTTTGTTAAAGATAGAAGYCTGATATGTGGGTAGCCAGTTCTGGGAGGACACAAGTGGGTCTCATCAGAAGAGCGTATGCATCCGGGGCATATAGCARATGTCTATCCTTTCTCATCCCAACAGAAAGGAATAACCATGCCTTGCTACCAAGCTGCTCCCTTCCCCAAGAGACCAGTCTTCTCCCTGTCCCCTTTCATACTTACATGAATTCAGTTGGAATATTTACTGACTCAACCGTTAGTCAAAGAGCCAGCCCCACAGCTCCTGCCATCAGCCCCTCAGGGCAGAAAGCAGCCAGGCAAAAGACAGTGAGAGTGAAAAAGAGAAAAATATTTACAAGCCTTAACTGCAGTGAGGTCTCTTTTTCCTCCTGCTCAGGTAGTTGGCTCTTTATTAACTAAGCTTACAGCCCAGGGTTCCGGCAGACTCTCTTTTGCTGCTGGACACGTGCATTCCCAAATCCCAAAAGTGTCTAAGTTTGGCCTCTGTCCAGCAAGAGGAATTCACTGGGCCTATATCACCACCACATTGCCCCTCCAATTGTTACTTATAAGAATATTTGCTATGACATGGTAGAAGTTTTGSTCAAATTTTGCTAAATTTTTAGTGAGTCAAAATTAGACTTGYAGAAGACCTTTTTTGCAGGAGCTAGCTTTAGTTTGAGAAAGACCACAGGAGCTATCGCTATTAATGGTAAATGATCAGGAAAATGATGGCTGAGAATGCATCAGAGACAAACACCTCCAAGAACCAGTGTGGTTATCTGCATCTTCTCCCTATACAGAGTATCTTCTACTCAAACTCATATGAAAAGGCAGCTGTCCTACTAACTGACATTACTATAGTAAAAGGAGACATCAGAAAGAGACCTGTAATGGAACTGGAAAGGGCATTTCCAGCTAGAAAGATTTCTTATTGAAATAAAAATAAAGATTCAATTTATTGAATTTTAAACTTTTGCAAGAAAAAATGTCAGTTTTTAACTCAAGAAATTCAACTGCAAAATAGAATTTCTGAGCAAACAATAAGAAAGACAGACTGACTTGCTGAGCTGAAGGTAAAAGAGGGCATGTAAACTGCCCTGAACAGATTTTCATCCCTCTTTTTATTTACACATATATATATATGTATATACACATATTAAGAGCAACATGCCTTTCAATAGTTCTTTAATTCTCTGCTAGGACAGCTATAGCACAGGTAACATTCAGCCTGTTTTCCTAAGCCCCCCATGTTGCAACAGAGCCAAAGACTGCCATTCAGCCCAAGGCACTCAAGAAGTTCAGTTAATCAATTACTATGATGTCGTATATAGACCATGGGTAGAGTTTGGAAGAAAGCTGGAAAGTAATTTGGGACCACAATCACCRCTGTAATCAGGAATTGTATAGATTTTACATGGCTAATTCTCAGAAGAGGCTGAAAGACAAGCCTCGGGGAATGTGCACATTATCACGGCAGAGCAGGTTCCCCTGCATTGCATTCCTGCTTCAGAAAGGAAACGTGGAGCATAAGGAAGCTGAGCAAAGATACACATGCAGGTCTCAGTCACAAGTCCTGATTTTTGCAGGATTCATAAATGGCGCCCAGGGCAATGCTTGTTTTGCAGAACATAGGAACCTTCCCTAGCACTCATTTTGGATTAAAAACAACCCGACCCTTTCCTAAGGACCAAGGGCAACACATGAGACRTATCTCCAGCAAGTGGCCTGCTGAGGTCGGGCCATACCCAAACCCTTCGCTGCTTGAGAGTTATAGCCCTTGGTTAGTCAGAAGGCTTCATCGAGGGAATGCTTGCAGGATGCTACTAAAGCAGCAATCTCATCCTTGTGCCAATTCACCATGTGTTGTCACAGCAAATGAATATACTTTACCATTACTTTTATACTGCGTGCTATTTCACACTCAGCAATTGCATACTTCCAAACATACCTGAAATACTATGAGAATTAATGCCCATTTTTCCTCATAGATCCCTATTACAAAGATCTACTTGCACACTGGATACAAAACACGAGCCATCACYTCAGTTCTTCACACAAAACATACACTGAAGTTAAAAAGACCTGCGCTCAAAACCCAAGACATGACAATTGGGGATGCAACACCGCCGAACATCGGTGGTGTGAGAAACTGAAGCACATAGCCAGCCGTGTCAAAAGAGAGCACTGCTTTTTAGTGCTCATTTTATTCAGCCCCATTTTTTCCCCCTCCCCCGAAACTTTATATTCTACATCCTTGCTTCCTCTGAAGTCACCTATATCATCCAGTATTTGGGTTGTGGTAGGCACTCAGCTTTGTTCATCTGTGCAACCCAAAGGCAGGGCAGCCTCAGAGGAAACATGAACAGGCAGAAATTTGCCTTCCAAACTCTAAACCGTGGTGAAATTTGCTGGCTTTCTGAAGCTGACTCTTAAACTCTCAGAAATACTTCCGAAGTGCAGAGGATCCACCATCACATGGCAAAGCAGCCTGCCCGCRCACCTCCAAAAACCTTTGTGCACCCTGTAAAACCTGGCGATATCTTACACCTTCAGTAGAAGCTGACAACTTTGTTTAATAAGTTTAAAAGGGCCCATAAAACACTGMAAGTTCAGAAAGCATGCCAATTAACTACCCACAAAACATCACCATTTTAGAGCATATTTCAGTTAATAAGAGGCAGGACTCAAAAATTTCACATGATTCTCCTCCACCTGTGTCAAAATACAACTCCTGTGCTCAGCCCCTGTCCATAAGTTTCTTGGCTGTGTGTCTGGGAGACAAAAGGAGTGGCTACCTTCCCACCAGTGATTTCTATATTGGCTCAAAGCTCAGAAGCTTTCAGAGAAGAAGCTCAGAAGCTTTTCGAATGCTTTCTGGTTGCAATTTTGGGTAGGTGGAGGTGTGTCCTCTGCTCTGGAAAATGAGAGCGACCATTCTGAAAGCTGTTTGACCGGCCCGTTGCTCAGCCCCCAGTCTACCCACTGCAGTGAAAAAGGTACAAGAAGTCCAATCGTTAYGTCTTGCTTTCCCACAGGGGATATTTCTCTGCAGCACCAGGCAGCAAATGGTTTTAAGTAAATGGCTGAACACCCTGTATACATGTCTATCTTTATGTAGTTTCTGTCACTTATTATCCATTTTTAATCCTGCTAGGCTTTTTGTCTTAATGGTATCTGATGAATTTCCCAGGTTAATTATGCACCATGTAAGAAAATATTTTACTTGTATCACTTTTAAATTCATTAGCTTTTAGCATTATTGTATAGCACTCCACTTGCTCTTGATTTATGGGAAAGGCTAAATAGGATCATCTGACTGACCTCTTCTGGCAATTCACTCTCCTATATACCACTAACATATCACCTCTCATTTGTCTCTTAATCAATTTAACCTTCTCTCGTATGGAGGATCTGCCACACCTCTTATAACTTGCTCTGTCTTTCACTCCATGCTTTGTGTATCTATTCTGCCCTTTTGAACAAAACCTTAAGTATTCAAGGTGAAAGGATCCTCAGTATTTTCATTATTGATCTCTTTTCAGCTCTTAAAAGAATCAAGTAGCTTGTTTGTATCTGATTGCTCCTCTGTACTGAAGAACTGAATTGTCCTTAGTGCTCCCCATGGACCAGATTCACAAGGGAATTTGGGGAATTAAATGCTGTTTCTGGTCCATACACACAACAGGTCAGTGCTGCTGGTTTCTACCTTGTGGCTATCTCACCTTGCAGCTATCCAAATCTACATCAGCAGCTTCAGCCCCACAAACCTGGCAGTCAGCAGGAGGAGGGAAGGCAGGGTGGGAAGAGACAGCCAGCATCAGGTCTGTTCCTGCTCTGTGACCCAAAGCACTGGGAGCAGGAGCGGCTGAGGGAGGCCTCAGCCTTCCCATAGGATTAATAATAACATATGTGCCTGTATAATAACAGCAATGACAACACGCGTGCCATATGCTCTGTATCCACCTCTGGCATACCCAATGTATACACCTAGCAAAGCAAAACCATCTACGTGTGTGCATTGTAGCTCTCTTTCCAATGGACACGGTTCTCTAGGGCTGATGGTTAATGGCGATTTCCTGGCTGTTGGCATGGTAAAAGCCTGTCTTCTAACCCCAAAATCCAATACAAATCTTACCTCTTTTGCCGCTTGGCAATAGCCAGAAGGTTCTAGGTTGTCACAGGTTTTCTGTTGTGTAAGTATGTATTCAGCCTGGGAAGAAAATAAGTGTTGTGGGGATCAGATTAAAGGTATCTGGTACCTGCCTGAACACTTTYGCCTTAGTTTCTGAGCTCCTTGCAGTCTTCGTGATATTGGCTTACCCACAGGACACCTGTGTGAAGGACTACTTTTGCCTTTTGATTTTCAAAATTAAAATGAAGCCTATGTCAGCACAGGGACGCGGACCTGGGATCTACTGCAAGACGAGCTAGGATCTTACCCTGTGAACCAGCTCCCTCAAGACAGCTGTACTCACTGCATTATCATAGACTGAAGATGAAGCACATACGTGATACTTTACAGATACTTGTTTTTTAGTTTGAGATCCACATTTAGCTGTGAGTCAAAAGCAATTTCACAAATACCGCACAGAGCCAGGCCACGCGGTGCTGCAGGAATGTAGAGCAGATGATTACCCTGCTCCACACTCAAGTTCAGACAAAACAACACAATAATATTGATTATTCCAGGTTTCCCGAGTGGTGTTGGTTGAAAAGCAAACCAAATTTCCATTTGTGCTTATGACATGCTTCACCTCAAATGTGAGAACTGAAAGATAAGGCAGCTACCTTAAACAAACATGCCCTAAGATGCAAAATACCAGCACCTTCTTGAGAACTCTAGTACTATTCGTTTTCACGTCATGTCTCTTTGAAATGTAGATAGCCAAAAACATTGGCAATGCTTTCCCTCTGATACTGCAGTTTTKGGGAGTATTATGCATATTGCAGATGCGGTTTTCTTGCACCAGATTGAAAAAGAAATAATCTTATTAAAAATGTAAAAGGATTTCAGGGTTCCGTGCATACTCAGAGAAAAGAGAGATGTCAACAATAAACATGCCATCTGAACAATACGGAAGGACCTCTGTCCCATGGGCATAATAGATGTTTTATTAATAACTTGCATTTATATATTTTTCTCATTTCTCAAAACAAAGAGGRGGGGGAAAGGAACAGGTTTGGAAATCAAAACATTTCCTTGACTGGACAATTCACCATCCTCCCTGAAAAACAAGAAGATGAACTGAGACCTGGTGCATTTCCTGGGTTCGTGTTCTGCTGGCCAGGGTGCTCTTCYACCATCAGGAAGCCCCTGGCACAGGGACAAAGACTCGCCTGTTTTCTAGAGTTATCACRGAGTACATTAGCTCCAGCTAACAGATTAAAATTTGAGCCTTTTAAGTGGCTTAGGCAGACTCAGCACAAGCATTGATGGAAAAGATGCGGGATGTTATGAGTTACTCATTCTCTGTGATTGCTGGACAGGGTGTAAGAAAGAACRAGAGGGAGGACAGAGGCCTCTTTTTCCGCTTTCTGGAAGAAACATTGCAGCTACTGCCACAGCAAACTAACTTTTTTCTTCATCTATGYCAGCTTTGCTCTGTCAAGTAGAAGTCCCAATTACGGATAAAGGGGAGAGATGTGTCTCTGCTCTTCTAGATACCTTCCACCTGAGCGTGCATCCAGACCCTCAGGCTTGGCCCATATCAAGTGACCAGGTCCAGGGAAGGGTAATCCTCCAGAGGCAGTTTACCTTTATTTTTCACTCTTTTTGCCATGATATCATTTTTCTTTGCACATAGCCTGTGTTTCAGATAATCTGAACGTCTTTGACAACACTGTTCCTAGAGTATAGGTCCTCTGTAAACTAGTTTTTCAAATAACATCCCAAATGGCTTTAAGGAAGCTAGGCAAATATGGGGGAAGGGAATCAGGGACGTGGGATGTATTAAGGCAGAAAGAGCCTAAAGGAAATTTCCTCTTCCACTTTCTGCCAATATACATATACAACCCATGTCATTAAAGAACAACAGTTTTGTTTTGGTTTTTTGGATAGCCTACCTGTACAGATAGGGTCTTTGCTACAGAAATAGGTGCTGCTAGAGAAATCTGTGATCTTGTTAAATGCAAAGAAAGATGAAGGCTCCACCTCAGAAGCAATGCCATTTTYCCCTAAAATCATTAGCAGACACTTGCTAGGAAAACATTGCTTTGAAACAAGTAGCAAAAAGAGGTAAACCTTGAGATCCGTGGCCTAAGGGGCTGTAGGCCAAGCCGGGAGAGTGCTGCACRCTCTGCTCAGGCACCCTGCAATGGCTGGCATTACAAGAATCTACCTAAAAAACCTTTCCGGGATGCAGAAATTCCTATTTACTCKCATAAGGCTTTAATTGCTTCATATTCCAAACAGTTTCTACACAAGCCAAACCTTAGATTTTACCTCGTGAAGGCCAAAACTTTTTTTTAATCTCTTCTTACCTGTACAGTTGGGGATTCATTCATAAATCTTAGGAACACTTGACCCCAAACACGCCTGAGGAATCTATCACACGCAGAAGGAATCTATCACTCACGTATCAGGTTGGGATGCCTTTTTCTGCCTTAATTCAAACACRCTTTGCAAGGCTACCTGGGTCACAAGTTGTGCTTCTTGCCTTTCCTATGGCCGCTCTCCTGTGGAAGCAACCAGTAGAACTTACTGGATAGAAAGAAAAAAAAGCTATCTAATTAAAAAGCAAGTGTGCATCTGTCTCAGGCCACTTGCCAAGCATAATGTGTGGGGGGGTGGCAAATCTTCTGCTATTAGAAGCGGTTCCTTTTGGACTCGCTGACTCCTGTAGCGCGGGTGACAGACGCCTCACAGTCAGGTCTCGGGACTTTCTGTGCTCACCTAATGATGAGGAAGTTGTGGGATTTGTCAGAAGTTCATCCGACCATAAACGTGCCAGAGGTTCCCGAGGTTTAGACAGCTCTGAACACGTCTCTGATTTACTTATTTAAACTTACACCATGCCTAGTCGTCAAAACACAGGTACATGTACAAAATAACAGATGTGTCTAACAATTATCTTCAGGAACCCACAGCCAGGTTGTGTCAAAAAGAGCCCAGATGTGGCCTGTGTCACTAAGTGGTGGGGGGAAAGGGAGCGTGGGAGGACACTGTCAAAATGGATAGACAGTTTGGCAGGAAAAAGCTGGATCACTTGGGATATTTGGCACATTCCAGATTTTCTGGTGCCCTCCAAAGAGACTGTGCTTATGGAAAGAAGTCTCCTGAAAACATTAGACTGGAGTTTGATGAAAAAAATAGTCTTGCCCTTGAAGCTGATACTCTGGCCCTAGCACATCTCCTGTACGGACAACAGAGGGGAATGTGTTACTAGAGCCAGAATTGGATCTGTTCCTAAGTTTATTTTATTAATTTCACATAAGACCCTTCTGAAGTTATTAACAAAAGAAGAGGAGGAACAGAGGGAGGTAGCCAGCCGCCCTGCGTTGCTACATTGGCCTCTTGCCGAGCTTTGTGTTGAACGAACGAGAGCACCCTCAGCACCACCCTGCCACCACGGATGAAGCAGGTGAGATCATTGTCCATGTTCTGAGTGAGGATAATGACTTTGGCTAAAGCGTCATTTTGTAACCTCGGTCTATCTTCTAGAGTAAGAGCAGCCACAGTGATACTGATTTCCCTTCATGGTCACCGATTAGTCAGTAGGGACCTGAGATGGCTTTTACCATTCTTCTGGTTATAGAGGCATATAGGCAGATATAGAGGTTATATCAGACACTCAAATCTTTTTAACCCTTTTTCYCTCCCCACCGCTTCATCAAACCTACAAAAGCTTGAAGGTCTTTTTCATGTGAAATATCTGCGAAAGAGGGCCAAGCTCGCACAGGAACATCTTTGCTTAACATCCACCACGTTGATGACTGTAACTTAATTACCGTGCATACTGTACCGGTGACAGTAAATATTAGTGCTGTGTGCTACAGAACAAATATCCCGTGATGAAAAATTCAAACAGTATCGAGCTTTTCATTAGTGCAGTAATGGCTTTCTCACACATTTAGCTCATTTTTARCTCAACCTGCTAGGGGAAGGAAATGACATACTTTTTGTTGAATAAGACAGCACTGAGATTATATGAAGGTGCGTTTTTATGGGTAAAGAAACGTATGCCACATTAATCTATTTTTATGCTTTGCAGTACATGCTGATGAGTCATTTTAATGCCAAGTTTCATTAGTAAATTGGGAGTGATATAAGTGGCCCKATGATAAAATAAAATACATGTATTTCATTTAAGAATGCAAAAATTYCAGTGCTGCTGCAGAATATCTTAGAACACTAACTAGGATCATAGGATATAAGGATTAAATCTTAGGACCCTGTTTATAAAGGGAACTTTGTGTTCATAAAATGCACATTAGTAATACAATCTGCCCGACATTGTATTGTTCTATCATTTCTCTACGGATCATATTAGTCAGTGTCCTGTTAACATCCATTTTATCATACTGTCATAATATTATATTGAAATGAGATCTGGCACTTTTGGGGTCCTGTGCAAGATGAAAAAATGGGTCTCCAGCAGTCTTCCTCTTAGATATAATTGAAAAAGAGGCAGGCATGAGGGCATGCTGTGATTCACGCTGCCAGAGAGTGATCCGGAATCATTCAGATGATGAGTACATAGAGAATGCYGTGCACAGAAAGATGGCAATTTGCTGTACTAATGTTTTGAAAATGAAAATTTCTAGCTGTTTTGCAGAGGAGCTTAGTAGGAAAGGCAGAAGAAAAAAATAATAATAATAATAAAATCTTTTATAGTTAAGCCAGATTATTTCTGGGTTTTTTTGGAAAGGCTGCACTGCAAGAAATGTGTTTTCTCGAGAATGGTGTAAAACATAAATGAACATTGCTTTATTGACCAAAATAAGTATAAAATACAGGAAATGGAAGGAAAACAGCAAATGAAAACATTTCTCTCCCTTTCCTTGAGGGTTAGTTATACAGAGGGATCCAGGAGCATCTTCCAGGCTCCTTAAACTAAATCTTGGATCCTTACTGCTGTAATTGTGGCTGCTTAGCCATAGGGATGGACGCCTATGTACACTCAGTACTTCAAGCCCATAAGACTATATTTCTGCCATCAAGCACAATTTCCAATAGCCAAGCTATCCGACAAGCCCCAGCAGGACTGAAAACAATACTTCTCATTCTTCCCAAATAGATTATAACTAATGATACCAACGTCCTATTCCTTTGGTGTTTCCACCGAGCTTTAATACTAACAAATAAATCAAATTAACAATTCCAACCTTTGTTTAGTATCTATGCTGTCAATATTGGTGCACAGTCAGTATTAAAAAGGTATTATTTTTTTTGTTCTTGTCCTTTGTTTTGACTATCTTTGTTCTTGATATCACCATTTTGTACTAAATGAAGCAAATTTAGTACTAAATGACATCCCTTTCTTCAGGATTTTGTTGTTAAAGACTCCCAGGCTCACGCAGCTGGCCTGTCCCCAACAGAACGACCCCGCCACCTGACCCGAGTCCCCTTTCAGATACTGAGCCAATCTCCCGTAAAAATCAAACCCTGCCTTTGGTCCCCGCTTCATCAGGGATGCGGTCAGGAACCCGCGGAGAAAGCAGGGCCACAGGGCTCGGTTCAGCCTTACGACGTCCAGGGGAACACTTCCTTGTCAAATACAKGAGAAAATTCATTTTAGTGAATATCCTTTTCAGCGATCACGCTGTATGGTAATGACTCCTGTATCTGCATGTTGGAGCAGACGTGATCAAAATCAGTGTTGTTCAGCAAGCTTTAAAGGTCCTTTAAAATATGGTACATCATCCACATTTTTGCCCTCCATTTTACAGTTTAAGTTCATCGCAGTCACCTAGCTAGCCCTCAGCACCCGCCACATTTGTTGGTGACATTTTTAAAACATCCTTCCTTGTTCTCCTTAATGTATCTGTTTTTAACATTGCTATTTAAATTTTTATAAGTCTCTGTACGCTGAAACAGCCGAAGTGTGATCTTTCCAGCAGAAAGGAGGAGACTCCTTTACTTAGGAGGAACTGCAGGAACATATGTGCTTTGCAGGGCTACGAGTGACCCAGAAATAGATGGTTCCTGGGAAAACACTGTTAAGTGCCAAGATGGGCAATTTACTACACGTGCAAGTCCAGGTGAATGGGGAATCTTCAAGAAGCTCCCATTGAGCTGAAACTGGGACCATTTTTATAGCTTTCAGTTTTGAGGTCACAGTCACCCGGACTGGAAACTCAAAAATGACTTCAAAAAGGCAAATGCTAACTAGATTTCACACTAGATTTCATTTTACTTGGCATTACAGAAAGAATGCAGGTATTAAACAGACTGTTTCCTGTATACAATAAGGTTAATTAGTAGCAAGGGATGGAAATCAGTGTAGACATAACTCTTTTAGACAGGTATCAAAAATAATCCCCTGATCCCCACAGACCCCAGCTGCACTGAAAGAAGAACAATATAAAAGATTCTTTAAAAGAAATTTTTCAAACATTCTCCAGGTGTCCCAGCTATATTTAAATAGGCCCGTGGCCCCATGTGTACTCCAACCCTTTCTGCTCTACAGTTCCCTTGCTCCAAGTTAAATGCAGAGAGTACTTGCACAGAATTTTGAGGTGCAACATAAAGGATTTCTGTACAAAGAGACTGGGATTGCAAACTGAGACAGACAGGAGAACAAAAAGAAGAATATATTCTGGACTGAATGGGACTTCCCTAAGCTCCTTATCAATAAGGTTAATAAGGGTCCCTGCAATTTACTGATCACTACGATGCAACAACTGGGTAAAGCTATAAAGAAGCTACATAGATACCAGCTTTTAGTGCTTCTCATGGCCCACCACATTAAAGTCCCTTTACCCTTCCCCTGTCACCCCACTCAAGAGAATAAACTCCAGCCTGTGTGATTGGCCTCACTAAAATCCCTGGTCTGCTATTACGCTTCTACCTGCCCTAGTTAAGCAGATTAATAGTTATTTCCTAGAATTTGATCCTCCAGTCCCTTTGTAATTGAAGCAGTAATGCTCAGATATTTCTAAAAATGTATTTCTGAAAAATACATTTCCTTTTTTCTCTGGTTTAATTTTGTTATCCTCAATCATATGCATGATAGAAAAAAATTCCAAACTTCTATCTCCTTTATAAAATACATGTCATATCAAAAAGGTGACAAGAGGGGGAAAAGTAATTAGTGAGTTCACAGAGTTCAGTAGAAAAGTTAAAATAGAGTAACACATTACTTTTTATGTTAAGATTTCACAAGACAAATCTTGCCTGTGTTTTAATTGCATGTGACCCTGGCAGTCCCACTCTGAAATGAAGTGCCGTAAAATTAAAGATGACAGACGCTCAAAACAAGTCTTGTGATCTTGATTAAACTACAAAGACCACACTTTCTCTCTGCTGCAACTCAGATATGATGGGCTGTTTTATTTGGGGAATTGCTTCATTAATGCT
>JASVER010000037.1:2568958-2658958 GCA_030449065.1 Oceanodroma leucorhoa | reverse complement strand
AATATTTGAAAGAAATAACCAAAACTATTTACTGGGTTACACATCTAAATATAATCATACTGAACTCAAAATTAACTTCYGTTAATAAAATCAAGATAAAATGGGTTTGTAACACAATAGCAAAAGTGATGGCTTCTGTAATCCTGCAGATCAAATTTTATAAACCAACAATCACTAAAATCCTAATCAAGACCAAGACTCTCTTAAAGTGCAAACGGGGAAGTAACAATTTTTAACGTACTTTTTACAGATTAGGATTCACTAGCTCTTTAAAGAAATTGCTGTTTTATGCTACTGAAGGTGAAGGATATACAGAGCATAACTTGACAACCAAAGCAACATATCAATGTAAGACATTATTGACTATATAACCATTTTCACGTCACTGACACTGGCTAAGGGCATTTACTGTGAATAACTTTTGATGAATCACWATAAAAAGAGTGTCCAGGCTCAGATACAAACTGGCGTCAGGCACCTGAAGGCAATTCATGCAAAAGGTGACTTATTTAGTGTTAATCAAACAAAACAGAATTAAACAACAGGTTTCAAAAGAATATTCCTTTCGTTTGAGATTGGCCATACTTTGAAATGAGGTGAAACACAGATTTATGGATACCTTGTGACAAGAAGCACAGGATGAAAAAGTTTTCCSTTAGCTCATCTTTGCAATGGGCACATATAGTAAAGCAGGAAAGAGACCAAATATGGACTTCAGGTTTACAAACGTATCGTCATGGATGAAGTTCAGCACCTTCGATCACACATTTATTCAAGCCAGTGAAAGCACAAACCAGAAATCAACCGATTCTGTGCCCCGCTGGTTGTAATCCTTCACCCAGGATAAGCAGATACATGGGATGCACACTGCTGGATTTCCAGCGGGAGCAGCAAAGGGATCCCCTTCACGCAGCWGGTGCGGGTACGTGGCCGGGGCACAGCGAGTGCTACAGGCTGTGAACTTCGGCACGGGAGTTTATTTTAACACTCCGCACCTCTAGGCAGCTTTCTAAATTGCAGACATGAAGGCTTGTTACTYGGCTTTATGGGTTCCTATGGCAAGATGACAATTACTGAATAGGTTAACTTGCTGCAGAGCCAGCCAGAATCTGTGACTCTCCATGGCATATAAAAGAAGTGAGAGTACAGCCAAAATAAATTCATTTAAAAATCTGAGCAAATAGACATGACATTTTTCTTGCAGTTTTTGACTGGCTCTAAAAATATCAACAGTCTCTCCAGTTCTAGTGCATACTCCCAATAAACAGCTTTGGAGACTGATTAAAATACCACAGCTTTGCTTCAACATTTTATCAATCTCATTAGCCATTTGCTGAATTGAAGCTATGAAGCTACAGTGAATTTGGGGGAGGGGGTTAAATAGCCACACAATGGGTCAACATTTGTCTAAAAGCTCATCTCTGCAGTAGCCTCATTCCAAAATCAAAGAGCCTATATGGGAGTTAATCAAAAGGACAGTAGTTTCRCTTTCAATTCCTACTGTACTTCAGTCCAAATAAAGTGGTCCCAATGTGTGCAGCAAAATCCCACCGGCTGCCTGCATATTTTTTTTTTTTTCCCCAAAAAAACTTCGCATTAGTTTGCAGTTTTTCAATTGCTGAATGTTGTTCCAGCCTTGGCCCGTCCCGGTCCAAAGGAATTTGGAGCAGTCACTTGCAAAATGAAACAAAAAGCATCTGCAATCTGAAAAAGGGTCAGATAACACAAACCTGCCGCCTAAGCCTACTCATTTCAAACAGGGGCCCATGCACGCTGGAAAGTCTTCCCCATAACTGTAAAAATGTTTGCCAATACTGAGTAGGCAGAGCAAACCTCACAGCATTATATACTGATATACGGGAGTGTACTGTACAGCAGATACCTTTCCATTAGGCAACTGTGTCCTGACCCAGGCATCCCAAATCTCTTGGAATTATATCCTCACGCACACACACACACACTCCACCTCAATCTGGAAAACAAAATTGCTTACTGAATGCAACCACAGGATTAAAATTAGTCCACTACAAATGTACTAGGAGAGGATAAGTAGCTGCCCTTTATTATTTAAACTAAAAACAACATCATTAATTTACCCTGATGTGATTCAATGGCATGAATAAAACAGGCAGTTGAAACACAGAGAAAGAACAAAAGGGAAAGAGAGGGAGATAAGCAAGTTTAGCATATAAAGATTCTCTTAAATATGTCCTTGTAGCCATAATAATGCTAATAATATCCAAAAACGCTGCTCTTTCTAGCCTGTGAAGTACACCGTAGCCTGTTGACTGGGAGTTGAAGGTTACGCAGTACATATGAAGTGTGTATAACTCAGATGTCAATGAGAGCTCTGAAGTACTGGGGGAATAATTAAGTTTCCCTATTAGGACTACGCATCCTACTGAAAATTTCAGAACCTTTTACGGGCAAACAAAAGTGCTAACAATAGCTGAATTAAAGGTTACGTACAACCTAACTGCAAGCTTTCGACAAATTACTGCAAAAAGAGACAACAAGTAGCATATAAAACTTGAATAAATTAATAAGTGGATACTTGTTCAGCCCACTGTTGGATCAGGAGTCACCACAAAACCGTGAACATAGCTAATGCATTGGAAAAGAATAAAAGCAGAGTCCTTCCAATAACCCAAGTAAGCTCCAGAAACCAAATCAATACATTGCAAGAACAGCTAAGTTGAATGTATTGTTAATGTAAATAAAATTTACACATTCCTATTCTGATGTTAGCAGCTAAAGCAAACGTTTGACAAATCTTAAATAAATGATATTGACAATGTTAATACAATCTACCACCAGTACTAATACATTAAAAACAAATAGTAAAGGCATTGTAATTTGGGGGTCTCAAATCTCTATTTCTTAATATTGATGTCATCCAATAAAACACATCTTCTCACTGTAATATCTATTTTAAAAATCAGTTCCCACTTTCCTAAGAAATTAAACCAAAACACATTGTTTATGCAAGTCTTGGCAATACTTTAGTTCTGCTTGTAACATACTAAGCAGATAGAGAATACAGGGAGTACAAGGTAAAAAGGAAGGAAAAAAAAAAAGGAAACTGTTTGCCAACATTATTTTCAAAGCATTCACTTCAAGGAAGGGTAAGAGTAATAAAAGCTATGTTATTCAAGTATTAGATGTAAAGACATAGATTGTAAAATACCTACTTTTATGTCTGAAATCTAACTAAATCAATTTATTTTGCTACAACCCTCTTATTACCCTTTAAATTTAGCCAGAGTATTCCTGCCAAAGATATATGGAAACATGATGAACTTCATGTGCTCTAGAAAGAAATTCAGGCCCTATCTTCCAGTCATTCATTTACATATAGATTTACTAAAAATTAATAATATTTTCTGTTTCTATCAATGTAAAAACTAAACAAATCAACGGAAGTGTATTAGATTTAGCTCATGATAGAAATGATACAAAAGTGCACTTCAACATTGTCCTATGTGCAAACAGATAGAATTTGGTACTTCTCTCTCCTGGACCCACTTGCTTGTGGAAACGCAAAAGCAGCTGAGAAGGGTTTGTGCACTTGGAGTCCTCCAAGAAGGAATATCTCTGTAAAAGGTATTTTTTTTTATTTATCCAAAGTGTCTTCCCAGGAATGTCCACAGCAGAAAGACACAGAGTGTCTTTCTCAGAGTCACCCACAGGTATTCTGCGTATTTCAAACTGAAGACATGGTCATGCATTGACAGAGTTTTGTACTAAGATCTATGCAAGTAAAAATAATTATAAAGTATATATGAATATTTTTTGGTTTTAAATCTCTAGGTCCAAAGGCAAAAAAAGGACACAACCTACTTTGATGTATCATAGATGAACCGATCACAGGCTGCAATACTTGAATTGAGAAAGGTCTCTTCATCTGTAATGCACTGGTATTACTGAGCTCATGATAGTTCATSAAAAGCTCTGATCCCACAGTTTTGAATCAGATCCATTCATAACTGAAAGTACCTGTAACATCTGGACTGAAACTGGAACCACTTGGCATTTTTTCATGAAAACTTGTAGAAAAGAATTTATTTCAAGGTTTGACTTTAAATGGATTCATTTACTCCCTGAAAACAGTTCAGACTTAGGAAAAAAAAAATATCTATCTGATTTCATATGCTTTGGAGGTGGGACTAGCAATTTCACCAAAGCTGCAAATAAAGCTGAAATCCTGGAGTTATCAAGCTAAACAAAACAAAAAGAAAAATGTGTAAAATCCTGCGAATTTTGCACAGCTGTACTCAGGGCATAACTGCAAATGAAAAGACCAAACTAATTAGATTATAAGTAGTTGATTTGCCTTATATTGTTTTATCATATGTAGCAAGTATAATATCTCCACATGAATGACTTGAAGCAAGTCATCAACATACTTTGTTCAAGAAAGCTGGTCGGATTAGGAAGACCCTGTAAGTTATGCTTGAAGAAGATGAGAGTGATGATAACTTCCTGCCCACAGTTACACCAATAAAATTGCTTCATCTCTATTAAACTTCAGGTTTCAGGAGGCACTGTGTCCTAACAAGACYGAATTAAACGTAGGAGTTCATCAGTGCAAAGCAGACACCAAAGTGTCAAATGACTGAATGTTATTTTGAATGGGTTTCCCAGTGTCTTTGTAGGAAATCCATTAAAAACAACTGGAACCATTTTTGTGGCTAGGTTCCAGCGACAGGATCAATGAACAATATTCAGGATGCTGGCTGAAAGCCAGATGTAAGGCATCGCTGTAGCCCTTAAGTATAGAGAGCTTAATTTTAAGCATATGAATAGTCCCACTGAATTTACCAATCCTCACGTGCTTAAAGAGGAGTTTGTACCTATGCACTTCTGCGGACTAGGGCCAAGGAAGATAAAGTTACTGGCAGATTTCTCAGTCTCACTCCAAACCATTTACACCACATGGAAAGACCAAAACTACACAGTAGAAAGCTAAAAAAACCCACATCCCTAAGTGGGAAGTGCAGTCCATCAGCAAGGTTGCCTCCTGGGAATCCTGTCAGCGAGACCTCTCAAATGTTCACTCAAAATATATGGCAGCCCAGAGCTGGTGTGGGGAATAAACATCTTCCATCCGTATGCAAAGAGTAGCCAACACAGAGGTTGCACAGGATTTGCACAATTTGGGCAAGAGAAATTAGAGTGCAACATTCAAGAAGTGAAGCTCTCTCCTTCTATTTTTAGGTGACATAGAAGACCACTTGATTTTTCTTTTTTGTTTTTACCAAATGCAGATGAAAATGTCAGCAACCAGAGCATATCTTTACTCAACAAAATTAGCAAAACACGTGAGGTTTCATTGCACAGAAAAATAACATAAGATGTTCTGAGAACATGCAGCAACGTGGGTGGCCACTATGAAGAAAAACCTTTGGAGTATTTATACAGCAAATAAATATTCACAGACACTGCTATTCCCACTCACTAAAGTTTTGAAAGACATTATTCTCCTAAAAGACAGATAAAAGAGAAGAGGTGGGGGAGGAAGGGAAACTATTATGGAATGAGGAATAAGGGCCAGAGCCACAACCACAAGATTGATGTGAGTACTACAGTAAGCAAASACCAATTCACTGCTTAAGGGTGTCAAAAAGCGGTCCTGGGAGAGAAGAGGAGGCTGAGAAATGAGAAAAGAAAAGGCAAGAGAAGGAATGTATAAAGAACAGCAAATATTAGGGAAATGAAGAAGAATAGAAGGAACCAAATGTCACTTGAAAGGGGTACGAGTGCAATTGCTTCTTCTCCTTGGCTAATCCACAAATTAATGAAACCAGAACAAACAAAAAAATAAACCATTATTCTACACATTCAAAGGTGAATCTTTCAGTGGTCAYCTAGGATAAAGCCAGATAAGGGTGAGAGAAACAATAACACCATAGCAAGCAGCACAATGACATTATAACAATTTTATATTTTTTCCATCCATTCTGTTTTTACTGGAAAATCTTACAAACTAAAGGATCCATTCAGGGCATTTATAAACTGCACTTTCACATTATTTCAATGAGACAACACAGGTACATAGAGCTACTCAGGTGCTGAAGTATCTGAGTGAATAATTAGGTTTTTGTTCTATGAGCCATTTAAACATTCAAGTATGTAAAAAAAAAAAAAAAAGGAAGGATATTTGTTTTTAAATAAGCTTTCTTGTCCCAGTTATTATTCACTGACATGAAATGCATATTTCATTATTTATTTTTCCTAAGCTCTTATCAAAAAAAAAAATCTGTTAAATTAACAAATACAGGCTTTCTTCATGCTTTTCCCCCATCCCATGGGTTTTAACAGAGAACTGTATCTTTGTTTCAGAGCCCTATAGGCTGGTGCAAAACTGCAGAGAGAGAACTCTCAGTCAACTTTTATACTGTAAGTTCCCCAAGTAATTCTAGAGTAAGAGAACCCCATTAATATCAATAGAATCCTATAGGTTTCATTCTGCTAAATTCAATAGGACTTCTTCATAAGCTACTTTCCCTTTATTGACTTAGAAACACAGCTGGGTAACCTTTTGTGAGGTTGTGAAGCAGTATGAGACTTAGGGTTGGGGGGGGTTGTGTTTTGGTTTTTGTTTTTTCCCCTCCTCAAACTTGTGATGTTATGAGACCATAAAATTTTTTATCATGACTTGAGGGGGACTTCCAATTTGCTTCCAATCAGAAAATCTTGAGCCAGCCAGTTAATTCCAAGTTTGTGATTTAAAACAGAGAAATGGGCAAATATTTAGTCTATCCCTAATTACCCTTTAAATTTCTGAATATGCAAATTTCAATGTACTTGGAATTTTCTCTAAGTGATTTGGCAAGTATAAATTATCCTTGCCCTTAAGACTCCTAGCTTCCACAGACAATGAATCAACCGTTGGTGTTAAAAGGCTGCAGCTTTACTATTAACAATCAATACAAGTTTTCAACAGGAATACACTTAGCCAGCATTAATGCAATTACATTATGTTAAATAATATTAATACCAAAGGCATGTCCATTGCTGGCCTGCACCAAAGTCATTACATTCCTCAACAACTGTCTCTAAACACCCATCTAGAAACAAAACTAAAATCATATAGTCTGTGAAATTGCTGTTTTGCCAAAGGTTTAATTTTAAATCAGTTRTGCATTGTATAGATTGAGTTCCAGAAAGGCAAATCCAATTTTGACACCTGCAGACTATAGATACCCCCTCACTAAGAAAGAAGATGTCCACGCACCATGCTAAAGGCTCTGTATAGGGAATCTCTACGGTGATACAGGGATAAAAAACCCGACATAGCATCTGTATCTGGAAGCGGAAGATTCATCCATCTTCAAATCCCAATCTGTCCGACCGGGGATTCTTTATCATAATTCATGCTGTAAATTTCCTGGTGTTGGCTGCCCACTTACCCTATTTCACAGAAATGGCTTGGTGATCTTTTGGTTCCCTCCCAGCTRCCAGATTGCCCGGTGCAAGGCAGGGGTTAGAGAACTTTACACACACTCAAAAGTATCCATTATGAAAGGGACTTGATGCCATTTTCCAAATAAAGTTTTAAGGAATTGGGGCCGTATTTTTCAGTACATTTAGATGCCARAAAGGCACCAAGTGTGATTTTCAAATCTCTTATTGCCAGGAAACAAGTAAGATAAATCCAAACAGTCTGTTCTGGGCAGGGGCTAACAAGCTTTGCCTAGTATTGTGAACTATCCAAAAYCCCCGTAACTACTTTAAAACACCTCTAAGGTGAAAATCGCACTTACATCAGTCCAGAATATTACCTGTACATTAATCTTTTTGAAAATCCCACTATTTGTTTATGTACAATATTAAGAAATCTAAATATATATTTTRAAGTTTGGCCCTTAATACTTCCAGACCTTGAAGTCATAAGCTGGTTCTGAACAGGCTAGTGTAAATACAGARCATTAGAGATATACTGACTTTAATTTCCAATTGCATTTTAACTATAAGGAGTTAATTCCTGGTGACATGAATGATGACATTTGTGTTTTAAAAGAAAATATCACAGATGAGGAAGGCATGCAGAATGACAGCCCATGCTGCAAAAGCAGCTAATTCCCACCAGTGTCTCCAGTTGTATTTTGTAACTCTATAGTCTTTCTCCTTATTAGAGAAATGCTTCTCCACTGTTAAAGGAAAATAAAATGAACACCTCATAAAGGAGTTCCTAAAATTTAAACAGGCATTTGAATGTGCCAAGAGTAGCAGCTGTTTTTGCCAGAAAGAAGATCTGGCAGGCATTTAGTCACAAGGTCACTGCTTATGGGGCTTACCCAAGAGATGCAATGGAAAGCAAGAAATGYTGGCATGGCACGAGGACAGGTTGTCCTTGATGAACTGGAAGGAGAAGACTGTTTTGGCCACAGGCACTCAGCAGCAGTTTCACTTTTGGGAGGATTGCACAAACAATTTCATTAGCTTTTGAGTTCACATTCTCTGAGTTTCAGGTTTGAATGGACCCAAAAATGTCATATTTACTAGTGCAGRAAGAACTCACGGAACCAAAAATCAGACACGGAGGCATCCTGAAATGTAACTAGATATGGCTATCCACACTCAGCGGAGATTTAAATGCTTCCTGAACTAAGTGACCTAAAACTGTGTGGGCCCCAGTGAATTCTGCAATTCTGTAACCCTGGAGTTTGCTGCAGAAGTTTGCAGGAGGATTATAAGTTAGAAATTTCGCCTGTCTTAAAAGCATTAAATTGCAGACCCTGCTAGTGGTACATCTAGGTATGAAAAAGGGCTGTCTTCATCATCTTGCAAAAAAGGGTGGCCCGGCAGATTGTAGGGTGAAATGGCATATTTATCTTTCTTGTTATTAACTCTGAAACCTAGTAACAATAGAGTGGGTATCAACATTCCCAACTATTTGTTTCTTGACTGTATGATTGAAATGCTTGGCTGAATGTTGACTTTTCCAACCACACATTGCTAAACCCTTAACGCAGGCAACGATACATCCCAGTTGCATCTTAAATTCCCAGTGGAATTAAGAATGAGCAGAGAGCTATCCTGCTACTCCAGCATGCTTGTGGAGCTGCTTCTGATCACACCTCAGCTATCAGCTCTCGATCCATGACTTGACCGGTCCCCATGAGCCCTCTCCTTCTGTTCCTCTTCTGGGTACAACAACGCAGTGCAAGACCGCACGCATGACATTAGGGAAGGAAGTTGAAAGCTGAGGTCAAACACACCGCTCCATTCCTAGTGCAAACAACCTGACCATCGACACCATCAGCTTCCCCCAGCAATGGCAACAATACAGCAAACGCATTTCTAATGCAAGAACATATGATAAGCTGGAAACTGAAAATAAGAGAATGCTCTAAAGTAAACTGCATTAAATATAAAAGTTAACAAGGCAAGGGTAATGATTGTATTACTCATTTCTGCAGTTACGTCAATTAAACAAACCTGCAGTTCTGAAGTTACCTGAGTTACCTACTCTCCAGTTTCCAGTTTGGTTTCCTGGGTGACAAAGGAGCTTAAAAACGTTTATTGGCGAATTTGGCTATCACTTAGTGTTATTCACTGGTCTTTGCTAACTATGATGTCATTTGTTCTGACTGTTTTAAGGGTGGACAAAGCATCTGAAGACAAGGGCAAAGGAATAAAGGAGATTTGTGAAAAGGAGTGATAGGAAACTCAAAGCCCTCTGAAGTCAGTGGAAAGTCCCATAATATTCACCCAYCTTTTATTTATTGTGAGATTAAAAGCGAAAAAGCATTATGTAATTGTGAAACATTACTGTTATTCTGATACTCAGACAAATGCAAAGCAATAAAACACTATTATATGAAGTAGTTATCACGGGAGAATTGCTTAATGTTCTGGTTATAAATGCTTCCAGAGGTAGGTGTTTCTCATCTGAAAACTTACCAAAAAAAATTTAATCTTGTCTTTTTGTCAAAATTCCTATCCCACCTTTTTCTGTTCTGTTTCTTGTTCTACTTAGTTAGTGATGTATATCTTCCTCCCTGTCTCTCAAAAGGTATTGCATGTAAAGGTCAATTCTCTTAACACAGCTTCTGCCCACTCTTCAGCTAATGTATTATAGCACATTATCAAGTTTCCAAACAATTGTTCACTTTTCATTAGAATGTGCTAGGTTTCTCTCTTTCTGCAGTGTTAGTAAAAATGGTGTTGAGTTGTTGACTAGTAATACGAACAAGCAACTTCTGCCCTTAGAAGTGGGATGGAATTGATTCTTCTTATTAAAAACAGACCTCATGTAAGCTGGAATTTGTGCTACAAAGGTTAATGTTATGAATGTGCAGATAGCAAGTTCTCTACTGTATGCTAGCATTTCTATTTTCATGAGTAATTTTCAGCTTCTGATACATGATCTCAGGTCACGTAATTTCATATTGATGTGATAGAATCTTAATGTGCTAAGCCAGGAAAACTAACTCGTACCTGTAAAAGACCCTTTTTTCCCACCTCTATCTACTACTATCTGCATTTGTCCATTTTTCTTTCTCCAGGTAGCAGGGAGAAAAAAAAAAAAAGAATGGTTAGGGTAGAAACCTTACTCCCATTTCAGTAGAATGAATGGAGGCAACAAATCTGAAAGAAAGCAAAGYTCCAGGTTGGCAAAGAAAGTAACGATCAGGAGCTAAGATAAAGAAAGCTCAAGAAAATGAACTCCAGACATAACAGTTGAAAAAAGTTGGGTATACTGATGACTACAAAACTAGTTTATGTAATATATATTTTACATCCAAACCAAACAGCTCTTTGAACATTATTGAGGCTATTACTACTCTGAAATAAACATTAGAGAGCTCCAAAGCCAGAGCTACATAATACCCAATTCGTATTTACATTTACATCAGAATTAGGATGCAGCTTTTCACAAGCTAATCCACCCCATTTAACRCAACCACATACAACAGACATTGCATTTTTACATGGCTAAAAGTACTGCCGTGCTATTCAGTTGACAAGACAGAGATYGTGATAATGACTTTGCACAGACGGGCTGGTCCCTGCTGCAGTACAGCGAGAACGCCCCGGGCACGTGTGCTACCACACCACACGACCAGGGCCTGTGGCTGATGCTGAATAAGGAGCTACTATTCCATGATCCTTTCTCACTCCTGCTCCCTTTTCTMCACGTTCTCAAAAACACCCACCAAAAGCCCCTTGAAAAACTCTGAAATGGGACCGGGAGTGACCTGTTGGGTCACTGAACCCAACCTCCCGCCATCCCCAGCAATCCTCTAATCCCAGTCAGAACTTTATCAAGCTCCATCTTGATGAATATCCTTTATTGCTCAAATTTGAATGAAAATTCTGCAGTTTCTATCTCGAGCACCTCCATGCTCTCTCTCATAYCTGGGAGTAGTTTCCTGCAAGCAGCTGCAAAACCACTTCTCTGCTCAGMTCCAAAACCCCTCCTATGATGCCTGCAAAAGCCTTGACAATGTCTTGGCTACTTGGGTACTGAGACTGCTGTCTATCATGTTTATAAATATTGTCTCATTTCTTCTCATACTATCTCGTCAGCCTGTACCATCTGTTGCCTCCTGTGACATGTGCAGACTGAGCTCTTCACGGCAGGAACTGACTTTTTCTTCTGTGCTTGTGCAGCACCTAGCACAACCAGCACTTATCCATTACAGGGTGCCCCCAGGGCTATAATGACACAGAAAATTAATAAAGTTAATGAAGAAATCCCACTCTAACTGCTCACCTTCCTCCTAACTTTATAGAAGGAGCCCATGGACAAACCACACAGTGATCTATGTGGGAAGGAGCACGGCAGCAGATGGAGGGAGATTCTCATTCCCCTCTGCTCAGGGTGGTGAGGCCACTCCGGTGTGTGCAGCCCAGGTTGCGCCCCCAGGGCAAGWGGGACATAAAGAAATGGGAAAAGGTCCAGAAGAGGAGACTAAGGCCATCAGATGCCTGGAGAACATGACCAACAAGGAGATCTTGAGAAAGCTGGGCCTGTTTCATAGACTGAAGAGGACACTAGAGGAACATCCAATAGTAGCTCAAACCACTGCTTCCAAAGATGATGGAGCAAACTCTTCTCTGTAGAGGCAGTAAGTCAAACAAGGGGCACTGRCCACAAACTGTAACTTGGGAGGYTCAGATCGGACATTAGGAAAAATTTTTTCAAGAGGAGGGTGATGCAAACCTGGAAGAGGAGCCCAGAGAGGCTGTGAAGTCTCCTTCCCAGAGCATTTMCAAGGCTCAGCTAAGCACTGCCAACCATCATTTCTGTTTCTACCACTTCCCAAGCAATAGAAGTTAAATGCATATTTCATTCTGATAAAATATTAAATGTTTTAAATGCAACAACAGCCTTCAAACACGTGTAGTTTTCCATTAAAAATGCCAGATACCCTTTAAAATCTGGGAAATAAACTGTTCTCCTAGTTGCTCTCAGCATATATTTGCARCTTCTCTCCAAATTACACATACCTAGATGTATGCACTGAAAAATAAAAGGGTCAGATATATTTACCTTGAGGTGGTATTAGTATATTATAARTTTTAAAGCAAAGTAATAACATAAGCACATAGTAAGACTTAATTTATTAGTTCTAATATGAACCGATCCAGTCTTTACCAAACAGGCTGCAGAGAAGGATGCACATCTGATGTGAAGTGGGCTGAGCAAATGTRGGTAAAAATCTGCAGACTGCTCTCCTCTTCTGCCTCTTTTCTCAGCTTGCTCCACCCCTCTCATCATTGCTCTGGGCAAATCTCAGCCCTTTTCCTTGCAGTCCCTAACGCTACGTTCATCAGCCCAGACGGACTCAGCTCCCGCAGTTGGTGTCTTCCTGCGCYCTGACAGCAAAATGGCAAATAGGAGATGGAGAAACTCTCCTCCCATCACAGAAGCAGTTATTCACAAGACTTTCCTCTCCCTGAAGTTGTCCACATAAACATGTAGCTCTTATAAACGTATTATTATGTGGTTTATGCAAATAATAGCAACGTGGTGAAACACTGCTCATGAGTACTTGCATGCACATACRTTGAACTAAGCAGCAAAAAGAAATCCTGGACATTCAAAAACATTACTTAGGCTGGAGAGGCAAAAGAGATTTTTTTTTTAATCTCATTGCTATAATGCACTTTATATGCCACTGACAGGTATGACTTAGAAATCACAGTAGTATTACTGCTGTTCTCTCATGGGGTGAAAGTCTGGCCCCACTGAATCTATAAAATCCTCAGGGACTGTATTTTAGGTGAGACTCTCAGAAGCAGATGACCTTGGGTGCTGAAATTAGTTCTTCCTCTAGTCCTTCACACTATTCACCTCCTGAGTACGTTTCAAGACCTTACCTGTTTCTCTCACTTTTTACGTGAGATCTGGCTTATTTGTTGTACGCTTAACAAGTTGCCTTTCCCCCATTTTACTCGTTGATAAAATAATCAGTTTGCAACTGATTATAGCTGATGGTCTTGATCTCATTCAGTGTGAATGTGCTGGACAATGATAGGAATATACAGAAATAAATACACAGAACCAACATTATCGGAATTAAAGGAAAATATCAGTTACATGAACTCTATCAATGTGACTAAATGCACACAGATCTCYAAGTCTTAGAAAGAGTGAGCTTTTACTCATACATTCATACACTAGGTCAAGGATATCCATTACAGAATAGAATCATAGAATCATTAAGGTTGGAAAAGACCTCTAAGATCATCAAGTCCAACYGTCAACCCAACACCACCATGCCCACTAAACCATGTCCCRAARSRCCACATCTACATGTTTTTTGAATGTCTCCAGTGATGGTGACTCCAYCACTTCCCCGGGCAGCCTGTTCCAATGCTTGACAACCCTTTCGGTGAAGAAATTTTTCCTAATATCCAATCTAAACCTACCCTGGTGCAATTTGAGGCCATTTCGTCTTGTCCTATCGCTAGTTACTTGGGAGAAGAGACCAACACCCACAGCCTCCTTTCAGGTAGTTGTAGAGAGCGATAAGGTCTCCCCTCAGCCTCCTCTTCTCCAGGCTAAACAACCCCAGTTCCCTCAGCCGCTCCTCATAACACTTGTGCTCCAGACCCTTCACCAGCCTAGTCGCCCTTCTCTGGACACGCTCCAGCACCTCAATGTCCTTCTTGTAGTGAGGGGCCCAAAACTGCACACAGTATTCGAGGTGCGGCCTCACCAGTGCCCAGTACAGCTACTGCACCAGTAAYACCAGGAGCCCCGGCAGCACGGGCGGGTGTTGGGCAGTGCCGTGCAGGCACAGCGGGCAGCTCCCCCTCTCCCCACGCACACTGCTGCAGCAGAGGAAAAGCAGAGGGCCAAACTACACAAGGTCTTTTTCTGGGTGTCTTGAACACAGCTGTGTCACTCTGGACCTGGAGAAGAGCTTGCTGGCATAGCAATCCCGAGTTATGTGGTAAAGTTCTGAAAATCCCTTTTTTCCCCTCTCTCTCTCTTTTTTTTTTTTTTTTTTTTGTATAATGAGTGTTTAAAAGCTTAGCAAATAGAGTCCTAAAAATGTAATTGTAGCTTGGTAGCACTATTAAATATGTATACTGTGGTCTTTTTGACAATTGTATTAATCCCTTTATAAAGTCTTCAGAAGTTCCATCACAGAAGCATGGATGCTGTTTTGATCTATTTATTACTCTTAAGTGTTCAGAGAACTGTCCCTATTTTCTAATTAACACTTTTAAAGATAAAAAGCTATGTATTAAATCAATCTGAATGATGGTTGTTTGTGAATCCCACAAGATAAGGCAATTTGCATGTTCACTTTGTACTTACAAACTAAATCTGCACATCTCCAAAGCAGCTCCTTATAATGTAAACCTTTTGTGAGTATTTGTAACTTAAAAGAAAGTTTGGCCTAGTACAGAGGCAGTGCCAATTATCTAAAGGACTTCTTTACTGAACATGATTAAGATACAAAATTATTAGGTTGTTATTTTACATTGTTTGCAGAGAAATTTGAGGAAACTACTTTAGGAACGTTAAGTGTTCTCCTGTTTTTCTTTCTTTCCTTCTTTTTTTGTACATGTAGTAACATGAGTGCATTCATGAACAAGCAGCCAGTCCAAACAGCAGCCAGTTTCCACATCATGCTTGGGTTCAGCTTCCTTTGACATGAATTAAATCACTGCTGAAATCAACTGTTCACCATCCTGACTGAGTGTTAAGCTGCAGCCTCAACTACAAGACTTTATAAACTGAACTTTAATGCAAATATTTAATTAGAACAGTGATTTATTGCTGGAAATCCRGTTCTGATTATTTAGCACTGTAARCATATTTACAGAAGTAGATATTTCACAGCATTGAAATAGCCCCCCGTGTCAGAAATGGCTCCACCCTTGCTAAGAAAGAAGTCAACAAAAGCCATATCTCCAAACCTCTCTTGTGAAGATGCATATTATTATTTCCAGATGATGAGAACATGGCAAATATACCTACGAGACACATTTTTTTTACTATATTTGCTCTTGAACACCTCATCGGAAATTATTTCTTTTAGGTTTTGCAATCTGCCTTCAACCACTGCCTTGACTTCTCTATAACCACTGGTCCAAGCACAGACAAGAAGCAGGACAAACATTTCTTCATGGCTTGCAGCCCCAGCAGACCTTGTTGCAAGACATGGGCCACCTCCTCATCCTCATTTTTAGGCTTCCACATCTTCTTCCACTACCAATTTAGCAAATGAACAGTCATGTCATTTTATACATTTGGTACATCTCCTTCTTGGTAGAGTTTCCAGTTATCGTCTTGTACCACCGTAATCAGAAAGGTGTTTTTTCTAAAAAAAATATTTATTTTCCCCACAAATCTCTCTGATCTCCAGATCAGTGAATTTACCCTGAATTCCAGTTCTCTTTCCTGACCCAGACCACAGTGTCTATCCTTGTAGCACACTGTCTCTCTGCATTTAACTTACAGATACATTCAACACACCCCCTTCAGTATGCTATATAAAAGCCTCCTATATTCAATGGTAGACCAYGGTGGATATATTTTTGTTCTGGTACTGCAACTACATGATCAAATTTTTGTGCTCCAGGGTTAATCTGGGTCAGAAGGCCCCAAGAATGCACATCTGACACTCCTAATCTAATTCTGGAAACATGAGATTTGCAGACAGCAAATCTCTTTCTGGGAACAGAAAAGAATGTCAGACCCGCTGGGACACTAAAATGACTTTCAACTATTTTTCACTTATATAGCATTTAATCCAAGGACTTCAAAGCACATTAATTTGCAGACCTCTCTACACACCTGTGACACAGCATATGTATTATTCTATCTCATTGAGAAGGGAAAATAGGGGCACCTACCTCCCCAAGTTCATTCAAGGACAGAACTATACATGGACTATCKAGAAAGGATCCAGGAAAATAACTCAGGAGTCCACAGTCTCGATGATGATAGAAACCCCACTGACACTAGGGRAGGAAAGGCAGAGAGTTTGGCTCACCGGAACATCTGTATTGTGGGAATTTACAAAAGTGTTAAATGAAGACATGGGCTCCTATCTGGAAGAAACAGCAAGAAAAGTAGAGCTATGACACAAAGACTAGCAACAATTAATAAAGAGCATGGAAATTTATAAACTTGACAATTCTTAAGGGTGTTTTTTTACCCAATATCACAAACTTTTAAGGGACGCATAAACTTAAGACTTGCTTACAAGAGTGGCACATCAGAGAGAGACAAAAGCCCAATTCTCATTGAAAGCTGATGAGATTAATCTAGGTTATCTTTAAGCTGGGTGGCTTGAGAACATGTCCAAGACTTTAGTCTCCTAGACACATCCTGACTCCATCGTGGGACAAGAACCAGATACAAACTTACCTTCTTCCTTCTCTAGAGAGCCTATTTTCCATGGATGAGAAACCTGGCTGTGTAGGGGAGACAACCATCTTCAGCTAACCTCTTGGTGTGGTAACTGAAGGACAAGGACTTTGGGCCACACTGCCCAAATGATGCAAAGATCAGTTAAATGGGACCACAAAGTCCATTCTCCTAAACTCAAAGCAGTGAGCAGAGTTTTTTCACCTCTACCTCCCCAATTTACAATTTTAACTAATCATAGCCAGCTTCCACCCTCATTATACCTGCCACTGCCTGCCTAAATTACTCTGCAGGTTATCATCTCTTTGCCCTCATTTCACCACAGCGGTTCAAACCATTCAGCAGCATCTCTACATCACCAAAGACACCTTCCTCCAGTGCTGGGTCATAGTCATGATGGAAACCTACCTCCCAAGCCTCAGGCTCCCTTCTGGGCCACAGAGCAACACACAGAGAAAATGGTAATCTTTTATAAAATGGAATAAAATAGAAATTAGAACAATAGCTAGGATTATATTGGGTAGAGATCCATATAAAGCTTTTCACCAAAACCCATTCTGGTCAAGCAATGCCTCAAATCCTGTTATACGACGATGGTAGCTTGGTAGATTGGATAAAATGATAGCCTTGTTTCACATTGTCATTTATTAATTTTTCCCATCAATAGAGGAAACTGAGGTAGGCTGGTAGACATTAGCCAAGTCAAACTAAGCAGACTGAGTGGGCACAAACCATGCCAGGCACGGGCCAAGATGATCCCTTGGCACAGGGCYGGGGCAGCTCTGCAGGACAGTCTAGCAGAGCCGCGTGGAGTGTCTGTTAAAGGTGCCTGAGTTACATGATGTGMATTTGACACACATTCAAGAAAGCAATGAGTCATAAACACAAACTGGTTTTGGTGTCTTACTCAGGCAGTGAAAAGAAGTCAAAAAAGAAAGGTATTGCATTTCCTAGACTGGGGTCTGCCAAGCTTCAGTGACGGCAGCCTGAAGATCTTCCACAATAAAGATCTGCCGTGACGGGGAAGAGTGAGCACAGCCTACAACACAAGCATCAGCTAAATTTTCTGTTGTTTTTTGGTTTTTTTAGAGGAGGAACTGAAATGGCCGTCCCAATCCACACGCTGCAGGAGACAAAGCATATTGATGGTTCGGTTACCAAACACACTGTGAATTTTCACAGTGGATCAGCAGAAAGTTATGAAGCACAGGTGTTCCTGTAATTGTGATACATTGGGAAAATTCATACTGTTAAATGAGCCTCAGCTTCACACTTCCACCTGTGTGATGTGGAAATGTACTGTGGGTACACGGGGCTATAATAGACGATATGTAGGAATGACTACTGGCTGGTTCAGAACCTGCTAGGGTTTATTTCTCTTAATTCGTCTGAGTGTATAATTTCTGCATTTATATTTACTGCCATCATAAAGTGGGAAATGTGTGTTATACATGCTGGTAAAARTAACGGTAACATGCAAAAAACCCAAAGTTAATACACTGAATGGAAAAGAAATCCAGAAAGGCTGTATGCCAAAGGAAATCTAGAGAGTCTGTAGGAAATGGAAGGTATTTCAACAAGAGAATGAAAGCAGCTTTTTTTTTCTTCATGTTTCAATTCTACTCAACAGTTTCTTGTTTGCATTTTTTATGGGTGGGGAGGGAGAGGATGGTTCTAGAATGGGAAATGTGGGAAATGCTAAAATGCAGAAAGATGAGACCTAGAAGCAGGTGGAAGAGAAGATCTRCTTGGATTACCTGAAACTGAACATGAGAAACAAACGGAGAACATTGGCATATCGCTAGATTTTCCTTTAACAATTGTTTGTTAGACTGAGAGTTTAATAATTTTGTTCCAGACCTGTCAGAGCTTCTCAAGCAAGTGTTTCAGAATTATAAATACCAAAAAAGAACCAAAGATCAAATGAAAAGGAAGATGATTAAATATATCTCCCTGCACGCCTTGGAGGTGTCAGCTCTGGTGTTTGACAAGGAACACAAATTCTGACTACTCATGAGAGAACCTTTCAAGCTGTCCTGGAGACAGCAGACTGCTCTTTGCTAAGGTTAGCTGACATGACAGAATATCTCTAAAATAACTAGTTTTCAGAAATATTCCCCTTTTAAAAACTGTAATCATCACCTTGAGGTGACACCTTTAAGAAAGCGAAGACTTGAATGCAACATCTCAGATTCTATGTACTCACAGCACCTTGCCCTGGGCAACAGCTTGACGCTCCATAGCTGAAGTTTCAAAGTGGCCTTCAGAAGTAACCCCAGTTGATAAGAACTGTCAAAGGGACAACTTATTCATCACGGGGATGTCAAARCAGATAAGTGTTGCAGGGACTACAGGCATAGCCTCTTCCTTAATCACAGATAACAGTACCTCTGTCCCAAGGAATTCAGTAGCACTGGAAAAAGGAGGGAAAAAAAGGTGGAATCTGTTTTGGTGAGAAAGATTTTCTGAGCAGACATGACAAATGCAACTACTTCAATGTATGCTACGTGACAACCATTTAATATCTCACTTAACAGGGTTAAACTAATCTAAGCCTTTGTTTTAGTCACAAGATTTTTTCCATCAGATATTGCCATTTTCCTACAACTTTGTCTACTGAATTTCTCATGACACTTCTCTTGGATCATAGAATCATTAAGGTTGGAAAAGACCTCTAAGATCRTCAAGTCCAACCRTCAACCCAACACCACCATGCCCACTAAACCATGTCCCSAARKGCCACATCTACATGTTTTTTGAACRCCTCCAGGGATGGTGACTCCACCACTTCCCYGGGCAGCCTGTTCCARTGCTTGACTACCCTTTCGGTGAAGAAATTTTTCCTAATATCCAATCTAAACCTMCCCTGGCRCAACTTGAGGCCATTTCYTYTTGTCCTATYRCTWGTTACTTGGGAGAAGAGACCAACACCCRYCTCTCTACAGCCTCCTTTCAGGTAGTTGTAGAGAGCGATAAGGTCTCCCCTCAGCCTCCTCTTCTCCAGGCTAAACAACCCCAGCTCCCTCAGGCGCTCCCCATAAGACCTGTTCTCCAGACCCTTCACCAGCCTCGTCGCCTTTCTCTGGACAGGCTCCAGCACCTCAATGTCCTTCTTGTAGTGAGGGGCCCAAAACTGMACACAGTATTCGAGGTGCGGCCTCACCAGTGCCGAGTACAGGGGCACGATCACCTCCCTGCTCCTGCTGGCCACACTATTCCTGACACAGGCCAGGATGCCGTTGGCCTTCTTGGCCACCTGGGCACACTGCCGGCTCATGTTCAGCCAGCTGTTGACCAGCACCCCCAGGTCCTTTTCCGCCGGGCAGCTTTCCAGCCACTCTTCTCCAAGCCTGTAGTGTTGCCTGGGGTTGTTGTGACACAAGTGCAGATCTTCCCCACATCTAACCTCTTTCCGAGACTCTCCTTTGTTCTTTCTCCTCTCTGGCTTTTCATYGCTCCCCCTTCCTTCTACCCTCTGTCTCTTCAAAGTCCTTTCTACAGACTTGTCCCCGTCTCTCCTCTCTCCCCCCCCACCCCCGAAGCTTTCATGCTTTGTCCCTCTGATAGTTCTGGAAATTTTAACTTCCTCAGCTCAACTGCCTTTGGATGGCTCAATATATCTGCTATCTGCATGGTCTCCTCTACTTCTTCAACCCCAGTAACCCACCCAACAATATCTSACTTCCCAAATGTTCTTCTTGTCCCACCTTGTAAGGTCACTCTCCKTCTGGATGGGTTTGGTATACCCAAGCCTCATTGGTCTCTCCTAACCCTGCATAAATTCGTAGCTGGCAATGACTTATTCAGCAAATTTTGGGTCATCCCATTGCTATCCCTACTGCTCCAACAGTCATCTTGGTCCTAAATGGGATTAGCCACCACACCTGTTCTTCCTGTCTGCTGCTAGTCCAATGTTTTGKTTTTTGGGGTTTTGGGGAGGGTTTGTTTTGTTTTGTTTTGCATTTGTTTTTTTGTTTTGATTTGTTTTTTAATATGGATATATTAAAAAAAAMCCAAACAACATCAAACCTAGGCATCTCAGTCTTCACATTCACATAATATGGCAGGACTGGTGGTATTACAAGACTTGTAATTTCTGGCTCAYTTTCCTCATTTCAGGTCTTCTCTGTCAGTATTTCTCCCAGTCACAAACAAGGCAAACAGAGAAGGCATGTAGAAGCTACAACAAAGCTGATATTGGTAGCAATAGAAGAGAAGGAGGAGGGGCAAAAAAAAAGAAGAAAAAAACCCAACAAACAGCATTTCCTCTCTTGGTAAGTGTTGTACTCCTGTAAYACAGGAGTGACTTTGCTTGTTCATGGCCTTGCTTACTCCTGGCCTCATCAAATATTGAGTGAAGCTTAATCTTTAGTTCTGCATAATAAGGAACCAGGTAGTCCCTAACTTTATGCCTTTATTGACCAGCAGATTATCCCCACAGGAAGTGGTCAGAGTGGCTGGAATCYGTGTTATTTAGCAGCTTAAAGTAAAAAGCTCTTCAGATGGAGAAATGCTTAGATGTTAAGATATTACCAGTATTTGAAGTATCTATATTTATTGATCTATTCAGTATTTGAAACTATTTTACCCTTTAGACCTCTCCTCTGAAAAATTAAGTCATATATGAGTTGAAGAATTATTAGTTGCTAGTTTTTAATAAATCTGATTTGTGTGTTTTCATTTCAAGTCTAAAATTCACCCCTATTGGCTAGTGTTGCAAGTCTCTATTTACTTTCTGCTGACCCATGGGATACTGTGAGATACTGTTCCCACTGGCCTTCTGTTGCAGACCCCCTCCCCGTCCCACAGCCACAGGTCCGCCTTGTCACCACAGTTTCCTATCGCTCATGTTCAATTCCTGGCCTCCCACTCTTGTTCAGTGTCTTGGATCACTTTTTCCTCTCCTATTCCTCATAGTCCACAGGTTATTGTTTGTTCCCAGTTCCACCATATTTTTTATGTTCAGACTTCCTTGTTAAACTAGGTTTCAATCTTATGTTCCATATTCCTTTACCTGACTTCTGTCCTATTCCTTAGCAATTGGAATAGTTTTCTTTCCTGAAAGTACTATCACTTCCATCACATTGCAAATAATGGAAAAAGGGCAGATAGAGGACATCTCCACAAGGATCAGCCTCATATTAAAGAGGTTAAGAAAAATTGTAACTCTACAAGTTTCACTCCTACTAAAAAAAAAAAAAAAAAAAAAAAAAGACATTATAACTACTGTGGATAAATGCAAAATCTAAAAATAATTTGATAGTGATGACCATGAGAAACTTCCAGTCACCAAATAAGGTGAATTTCACATTAAAACTGTGAGAGCTGGCCAGTTGTTACCAGTCTCAGGCAGTCCAGGGAGCTTACAGCCTTGGAACCGCTATGCTAGCCTCAGTTACACGGAGGCTATAATGGAAACCCTTTTTGTACTGAGCACCAAACAGCGTAGCAGTGAAGGTCTCCACAATTCAAGGGCCTTTTTGTGCACTTGCACTTTTGCCACCTCCCCCTTGTGCTCCATCTCCTGCTAGTCATCCAGATGCCATGGTGACACGCTGCTGCCACAACSAGGAGGGTGAGTGGTGTCCAGGTGCCACTGGGATAATGGCCTTTGACAACAGATGGTTATACTATCACATTACACCCTTGGCACCACGGCTAACTGACTGGACTGGTAAAATCCCACACAGCGTTTTGGAGCTTTCTTGGGTCTCCCATTCTCTAATCGTGGTCTGCAGAGGCAAAGGGCTGCTCTCACGGCAGTCAGGAAATGACCTGGTGATGGGTTTAGCATAAAGATGGCACACCTCTCCTCTCCAAAGCCAACGTGGTTTGGGCTCATCCAGTGTAACGGTAATTGTATGCTTTGCAGGGCATTTAAAATCATATTTGAGAATGTATGGAAAATTAAAGGAAATCTACAATATAGTATTTTTGACCCCCCCCCCTTTCTTTTTCTTTTAAAAAAGAACTTCTTGTAAAAATATTGCAAGTCCAGAAAATCCTTTATATTATAAAGTTGTTATAACACCAGGTAAAATAATTTATGGCAAATTATTCTCAAGTCTCAGTTTTCCTAATATTATCCTGCTATTTCAGAGAGACATATATCTCCTGTACATTGTACAGGCCTTTAGAATCTGACATTGTTCTCAGAAAAATAAATGGGATGGGAAATGAACATAAGCATTTTTAATATAATACGTACATTTGTCATTGCCTAACAATAAAGAAAAATAGGTAAAAAGCTGAAGTTGATAACAATGTCCAGAGACTCTAATGCAGAATATCATCAAAAGGAGCTAATTCCACTGATTTTGCTGGAGCCATTCTAGGATTCTACCGTAGGTTTGGAAAAATGGAATGAAGGAGTAAAATGAATATATTTCTATATGGGCTTTGAGAATAACATAGCCACCTTTTTTTGCTTTCAAYTGCTATTCAAGAATCTTAGCACAGTTCTTAATCGTAGCTTTTAAGTGCCTTTGTTACTCCATTGTGTGTTAAATAATATCCTTACAATTGTTATGCTTACACACCAAGTTTTGCCAAAATCCCCCACTCACTGCTTCTTCATTAAATAACAACAAACGGTGAGGGTTAGTTCTGCATCAGCACTTCAATTTCCTCATGAAAAATTGGCCTTCTTTTTTCTTGGCTTGTGAGCACCCTGACCAATATCACTCATGCCTTGTTATACAACAAAAGGAAATAACGGCGCCTGCAACAGCAATCTGGCTTCGCCTGCCCGTGCTGGATGCCATTTTGACTTGTGCAGCCCAGGCAGCGTGCATTGCTCCCCCGTCGTCTGTGCAGAGACAGGACAAGGTCTCRRYCTCCCAAATCAACTGGAAAGGGGAYGTTATCYGAACATGCTGGCTAGGTGGGTGCGGAGAAGTGTACCTGCTACAAAGAGGCGTGGAAAGAATCATTGCATCCCTTTTGCATCCATTTTTTTCTTGTGAAGATAATGGTGACAGAGAGGGATAAATGACAAGCACTGAATGTGCATTATATGAGTCTTGCTRCTTCCCAAAGCAAAGCTCTAATGATGCAACGAGGTGAGTACGTTTTGGACCTGGCACCTACATGTCTTGGGAACTTCAGTAGGACCATGCATGCACCTCCACATCTTGCTTATCAATTCTGGGGTACAGATCTGTTGGTATGCTAGTAAGGAAACACGTAAGTCACTGAAATCAGATCTGCAAGAATTTAACATTTTTGTAGTTCAGCAATTAAAGACATCCTTTATTTAAAGCACATAGTCACCTGACTATAGATTATCYGTCAAAAAGAAGTCCTAACCTCACGTGAGACCTCCTACCATTAGGCAAGCAATAACTCRTCAAAACAGTAGCTCCATCGACTTCAGTGGCACCATTCACACACCTACCTAAGTGCATAAACCTAAATACTTTACTAGCTCTGGACCAAACCCAAAGCCTATACCGCAGCTTTACTGCGAGGCACCACCCTGACCCTGAGAGGTGTTAATGCCATGTGCACCTTTAAAGCTGGAACCCACGAGACCCGGAGCRATACCTGAGAAGTGCCAAAAGCCCTCAACTCCTTACTGAGCAGTTCACTCCCCCCAGATCAATCTCCATCAACGTGGACCTGCACCAAAGATGTCAAAAGAACAAGATGTCACCGGCTTCAAAGGAGGCAGGATTGGCCCAAAAGCCAATTTTTTTTTTTTTTTTTGGCTGTTATCTAACAAAAATCARAGGGAGATTTTCGACTGAATTCCCTAAGTGGAAGTTTGTGGCAAACACCTTTCACACGTTCCTTTTTCTGGAAGAAGTGAGGGAAGGTGGCTCGGTGGCTCACATGYTAATCTTCTCCTACTGCTGGAACTATAGATCAGATGGCAGTTTGGTAATTTTTAGCACAGCTCTTGTCTAGCTCAACACAGACACAGAAAATGAAGCACTCATTTGCTGACTAGAAAATCACAGTTGAGGTCGATTGATGAAGCAGTGCAAAGAAGCCTGTTCTATCCCCAGCTTGTGGATAAACAATACCAACCATCACCCTTCACTAGTTATATATTCAACTCCTGAATATTTAAAAATCCAGCTAAGCTACTATATGGCTTACCAGCGATTTGAAGAGAAAGTGTCAGATTATTTTACATTTAGTAACACTCGAAGCAGCCAAGCTGCCCTATGTGTCTAACACAGAATAAAATCATTACAGGGGAAAAAAAAAAAAAAAAGAAAGAAAAAGAAACCCAAGCGATACCAAAAAACACGTTAAATGATAAACCACGGAAGTGGATTTTTCCATTACTCTGTAAAACCTTAGGAGGCCATGAGTTAACTGAAGCAAGCAGAACAAAAAAAAATGAAGCAAGGAAGGTACCATAGCTACTTTCTTGAAAACAAAACCAATCTTTTCATTCCTGCCATTTGTTAGAATTCTTCCTCCAGGCAAGCTGGACAGCTGCACTAGTAGGTTTTTTAGTCATGGGTTGTAAGCCCCACCTGGCTAGATTTGTTTAGCAGACAGCTGGCAGAATGAAATAAAAAGAACAGGGACATACAAACTGCTTCCAAAACAAAAAGCTGAAAGAATACTTTTTGGATGCTTTAGCTTTCGCTGAGTTTATTAGGTGTCTGTTTGGGGGAAATTCTTCCCTTAATTTTTACTGTCCCCCATCTCTCTGCACCCCAGAAGTATTAAAAAAACTGAAGCGAGACTGCAGGCTGCATTAAGCAGATCAAAAAGGAAGGAAAAAGCCCCATCTCAGCCTATTTATTTTGTACATGTGCACACATATATGAATGTATATCCAYACACACACGCTCTCCCTCAATTATGGTTTACAATTCTCCAAGACTGACATTGGTTTTAAATTAACTTCTCTTCTTATTCTTTTCTTTTTTTTTTGTTGGCAACTTTCTTTCTCTATTTTCTAAAGCCAATAAGATAGATTTTCTTCATCTGGAATGTTCTTTCTAGCTTAAAGATAAGAAGGAGTTTAAAATTGTGGGAATGGCATCCCTCCTGCATCTGTTTCTCTCACAAACCTATCAAATATCTAATTTTTGGCATTACTGCTGGCTCCAACAGGGGATGACATAAACCAGCTTTGTGGTTACATGTTTCACTTTTAATCTCATGAAAATGAAAATCAGTGCTGAAATGTCCCTTTACATGTGACAATGTGGGACTCTTTTCCAAAAACCAAAGGAAAGGGGCGTTACCCTGGTTAAGCTTAATATACAGCATATGTATAAATTTGCTTTTAGTTTGGATTTAGCTTGATCCTAGCAGAGGCATTTTGGGAATTTTTTTTTATTATTATTATTATTATTTTGTTTTACTGCAGAGATTTTAAACAATTTTGAAAGTATCACAGTCACTACACAAAGAAAGATGCACAATAAATGTAAGATAGTAATCAGCAGATGAGCAGGCTGTTATGTGACAACAAATCTTCCGCAAGTAATATCATTTTCCACACAGCTATATGGTCACATTCCCGTAACATGTTTCTGTAGTTAGTGTGAAGGGAATCTGGTTTTTGCATGAGTTCTTTATTAAGAGCTAATGTAGTAATACTGGATGTACGACTACAACCCAAGATGGCTTGGATACTGTCTTGATTGGAGAAACTTTATGAAAACAAACTCCAAATGTTTAAAAATAAAAATCTGCCTTGACCCTATTTGAAAGGGAACATGTGAGAAAAAGAATATTTAAGCTTATGGTATGACCGGYACCTATGAAACACAGATGATCTGGGGTTAAAAGAAGCCCAAGCTAGCCTGAAATGCAAGCCTACTTTTATATTCCGTGGAAACGTAACAAATATTAGCTACAGGAAGGCCCTGAAACCAATCTAAGCCGTTACACAGCACAGCACTCGCCCTCCCGAGCAGAAGCCGTTCTTGGCTGCCCTCCAYCTCTGCCTATACATCTCCTCTGAGTGTAGACTCCATGGAGCCTGGCGTGATATATGCGTTTGGGAGTCCTCACTTTACCAAAAACATCAATATCTATATCATATGCTTCGAACAGGAGGAGGGTGCCCATAGGGCTTAATCCTCTGGGCTCGGGGAAACCCAACGCCTTCCCCAGGGACAGAAAGCGAGGCCTGTCCATACTTCCATCACGCACGAGATCCGTCTCTCGGCCAGAGGGCAAGCAGGAAAACGGCATTCGGAGGGGGTAATATTGGTCATTCGAGGTGCCTTCATGGCCATCCTGGCCAATCTAGTCTTTGCAACAGCTTTCCGCTCCACTTAATGGGTATTTTATTAAATAAATGCCCATCTATTTCCTTAGAAAATACACAACCATGCATCTTTTGAGGTCCTTCTGTTGACTTGTTAAAGGCAAAACCTATGAGATCCTCTATGTTGCCCCACGCACCCYTCCCAGGCTCTGGCTGAAAGAAGAAGTCACACTAATTTTGTGTATCTCACATTTCTTGGGTTAACTCTCTCTAAGAGTTTACCCTGCCCTAGATGAACCTGCAACTCGGCCAACTTCTTTAGTAAAGAAAATTGATTCTTGTTTACTCCTTTCAATAAAGAGAATCGTGATGAATTTTAATAGGCTCACCCCCCACTGCTAGAAAATCTCCCTCCTTTGGCTGCATGAGCTTTGAAATATGTAAATCAGAAATAAGCCTAGATTTAAAGAAAAAGACGATGAAGAAGAAATTCCACAAGTTTAAAGCTCATCCTTAATACTTGGCCAAATATCCATGTTTCTTCCTGTGTACCTCACCCCAACAAACACTTTCTGTATTATGAGAGAACCCTGCCTGTAAACTGATCTCTGCTTTTTAGGTGGACGACTGATGATGGCAAAACAACTGAAAGTGTTCATATTTATGTTGGAAGATTAACATAACTCATTTCAACTCTGTTGAACGGACACATTTTACTCAGGAGAGAAGTATTTAAAAAAAAAAAAAAAAACAACAAAACCCACAAATGCTGAGGGAAAAGGGACATCAACTCTTAAAAATATTTCCTAGTATTACCATTCATATGGCATAAACAAACAGGCAGAGTGCATACATATTGGCCCCAGTCCTGTAATTTGGATGACAAGGGAGATCCTTTTGCCTAGGCAGTGCAAAACTAATTTCACTGCACTGGCACATAATGCAATGTGATTGCTCCCTCAGTTTTATATTACAAGGTCACTGGAGCAAAAATTTTTGTGGTTTGTACAGTACCAAGCACTCCAAGAAAACTTATTATATAATGATGTTATATTTAGTATAAATAAACCCATACCTACTATATAATATGGGGGAAAATACTTTATTTGTCTGACGTAGCAACTCTGCAAAAATGTAAAGGACAGCTTGCAGAAAAACAGCTTTTGATGAAGAAATTTTGCTTATTTCTTATAGTACAAAATTTAGTTTACTTTCCTGAGAACTCAAAAACACTTGGAAACTTTAAACTGAAGTCTTTCCATACATGGATTATTTTTTTCCATGCATCAAAGAACTGAATCCAGAATTCAACTTTCAGCAATTCTGACAAACRGAACATCGCAGTTTGGCTAAAACATGCAATATTGCAACCCTATTAATGCTAAACTGTTGATCGCTTCAATAAGCAAAAGACATTGCTTTTCCTTGACTCTTCCAATGGAGAGCATCACCCAGACCTCTGCTGAGATGCTTAGTTCAGTCTTGCCCAATGTAGAACTGGCTTGAAATTTTAAAAATAAAACATCTGAAATCTCAAAGTTAATATTCTACTTCAGTTCAGAACAGATCTACTGAATATTATACAAAATAAGCTTTTTTTAATAAAAATACTTTCAAAACAATTATAGAAATTCTGTCAACATGTTTATTTACCAAACACAAGCCTATAAAAATGATGGGTGTTCCCATAACCGCTTCAATAATAAAAGCTCATTTTTTCCTTTTTAAAAAGCTATGCAACAGAAACAAGCACTTTTTTCATTTCTATTATTTTCCCCACTCCAAGCAGAGAGTTTTATCTGGCAATAACAACTGGGCTCACTTCCTTCAGCACCTGTATTTTCTGAGAAGCCAGTAAAACAAGTACCAGTTCAGCTTCATATATGAGTTTTAATGTCATCTCAGCCTCAACTGATGTGACTTTGGAACCAAAGTATCTTGATTTTTATTTTACTTTTATCTCATATGCTTAATACCAGCACAGTTACATCCCCCAGTGCTTTATGGGGCATACACAGCACGAGGCAGCTAGTAACATTAGGCACTATGATTGCATACGTATACATTGCACACCAGACTTTAGGACTGTAGCTAAAATAACTCATTCATAATTACAGAAGTATTTGGAAACTTCATCTTGCTTCTCTTTTTCAGCTTCATTTTACCCCAAATGAACCCGGAAAAATATATTTTTAAATATTTTCCTTATTATTGTTTAGGTACTTCATTTGTCCAGTAAGAGTAATATGAAATGGTGTCCTTCATCCTCATTAGGATGAGTGACAATATTCATGCAAAACCGACGCACACATGGCATGAGATGTAAACGATCCAAAATGAATACTATCAAAAGATAATGAATTATGGCAATCTTGATTTGGAAATGCAAAGGCTGCCCTCTAACCATTGCAGCTAAACTGCTCAGGTTCAAGGCAGGCACATACTTGTCGAACTGTGTCCTCTATCAGCTCCATTCCACAATTTTGCCCAAACTATGATACAGTCCTACTTTGGTGGATATCATAACCTATACCAGGAGACTCCGGTCAGTTACTGGAATTTACTCTCCCAAGAAAGAGAGTGCAAGAGGATGCTGCACTATGGGCACAGGCACATGTGTGTCACCAACCCGTGCAGTATAACTGGGTATTTACGGAAATCACTTCCCGGAGCAAAACACAAAGCGGCTGTTCTCAGCAGACCCGGCTGCAAGCACGGCGCCGGTGTCCGTTTGAAGGCAGCACCCATATCAATGTTGTAATGAGAGTCAAATCCCATGTAATTTACACATTAAAAGGAGAGAGCAATGCATGAAAAAATCAGTTTGGCTAATGAAAAAATCAGTTTGTCTAATGAAATTAAAGTCCCTAATCAAATATTGGCAGGAAAGATATTTAGAAACTCTCCTAATGTCATCCAGCTAATTCTCCCCTATTCCAACTAGAAGGGAAAGCAGTTGACTTTTATTCCCCGCTGAACCTCCCGTCCTCAAATCACCAGAAAGACCCTGTACTGAAGAGTATAATTAAGGCAGATTAAGGCAGATTTAGCTGTCAGCTATACCAGTACRGCACAGGTAATTCCTTTTACTTCAGAGGTTGCATGACAGCCCAGGAGCCACAGCCCAACACTCCAGGTAGGTAATGTACCTTCTGGAGAGGCTTTCCCAGTACGGACTGTTCTTTGAAAATATTTTTTCCTAACCTGATAAGTACACCCGTAGCAAAACCAATATCGAAGCACCCACTGCCATACAGTACAGGGGAACCTGTGCTTCTGGGTCGCTGCCTTTACGAGGTTAACTTGCACTTTTAGCTTCCAACTTTTTTCTTCCAGAAGATTTTTAAGGAATTAGTCAATTAAAGTATTAGTTCATAGAAAGAAAAAAATAACCCCACAAAAACAAAACAACAACAAAAAAAGCTAGAATTAGTATGTCCTATAAAGCATTAATTTTCCCATCACCCACCAACCTCTGCTATTACCCCCCTTGGGTCTTGCCCATCTGCCTCTCCTGGTTTTGCCCTTCTTCCCTTCCTACTTTCTGCCATTCTCTTACCACTCTCCTAGACAGATGGTGTCTCTTCATCCCCATCCCCAGCCACCCCTTTGTGCTGCACCCTAACTCTGGAGTCACCACTGACCCACACCATGCACTTGTCCCACTACCTCTCACACCATCGTCCTACCCTTCATTATTCTACAGCATTCTTCCATCTTGTGTTTCACCTCTCTTCTTTCGTCTTTTCACATTGCCTAGGTTTGGGGAGAGAAGCACTGCGAAGCCAGGCAGGACAGACTTCCTATTCTCAGCTCTGGCAAGAGCCTCAGCCAGATCCCCAGCAACGTGACTAAAGAAAACAGCCCCACAAATGAAAAAGTTGAATGCTTTACCAGTGTCTTCACCTGTGTACAACCCACTCCCTAAAGGAGAATTTTCTTCTGATATATAACACACACCTCTCTTTATACACTACCCACTGTTACTTTTGTTTTTCTCAGGACATTTGAAATATCTCTAACATAAAGTCCCAAGGCTGGTATAAGGGGTTTTTTATTAACAAGATCCGATATAAGGCTTTCTTGGATAACTGACTGCTGATCCCCAAAGGATGAAAACCTATGAGAAACTAGTCCAAAGAGAATGTGGGGCAATACTGTCCATCAATATTAGGAAATCCATGAAGTTCATTGTATCACATACAGAATATTCCAACAAGAATTGGGAGAGGAAGAGGTCAAACAAGAGAATAAATAAAGGATTACCATTGACCATCAGAGCTAGCACCATCTTGCTGGGCAATGCTTTATTAGTAGGCTGCAGTTTTGATGATGGCCTTTTATTGCTTTTTGTGGTAACACTTTATTTTAAGTATCTTATCATTATGAATTAATTTAGTATTGATTGCAGTGGCTGTGATCATAAAGAATTAATTTGGCATGCCATGAATGTCATATGCATTAATATAAAAAAATTTGCTTTAATTCAAGATTAATTAATATGGGAAAATGTTATTGCTTTTGTAATATCACCATCTTAATACATCTCATTTTTTCCAGTACTTTGGAAGCCCATTCTTAGTACTTTTACCAGAGTTTCTCCATTTTTACACAAGTTTTTTTTAAACAGTAACTAGAAGCCTTTTTTATTTTTTCAAGGTTTTGGGATTAGGGTTTAAAAAAAAAAAAAAAAAAAAAACACAACCAAAACCCTCCCAGAGTGCCTAATGGTCCCAAATCTTATGCGTCTGTTGCACTAACTAGACTAAGCAGGTTTTCCTACCTATTTGATGACACTGAAACAAGCAAAGGTAATTTAAAGCTTGCATTTCTTCCTAGTCCAACAGAAAGACTTGTSTCTTGAGTGAGAGCTGGCAAACGCGGGAGGGATTACCTGTGACTTCAAACCCTCTGTAGATATGTCAAAATACACTCTGAGCAAATTGAGCCTTGACTAAAAGCAGGTATGTGCTTTGGATGCTATGTCTCATTGCATCTGTTACAGGCAACGTGTCAGCCACGTCTCCATCCGGCTGCTTCTGACTGTGATGCAACATGACACAGTTTGATAACAAAAGGATGTAATACACCATAATGACTCCAGGCAGGCAATTGCAATGCGATGCGCTGCCATGTAGTAGCAGGTGACATACCTCTTCAATCAGTCATGGACTAATCGCTAAAGCCTCCAGTTTAGGTTCACTTTGGAAAAAATCCTAAAGTCTTGATGATTATTTTCAGCCGAACGTTTCAATATTGCTTCCTGCTGCACTCACCATGGCTTCCCTTCGCTGTTGCTCAATTTCCAGGTAGCAGCTGAAGCTACACCAAAAAAACAACTCCAAACCCAACAAATGCCTGGTATCTGGGCTATGTACAAACTGATCCTCTTTGCTGCGGAATATGTACGCATTCATCCTTAAAAATTAACAAAGAGAATGCTGCGAAGGTAAGAGGCTATTCTTTATTTGTGCTATGGGAAGCAATAATGGAGATTTACAGTTCTTCAATACAGCAAAGGATTTCCCAGAATGCTGACTAACTGAACCACTCTGTACTTTATTGATGTACCAACACACTGAAAACACAGGTTTATTAATAAATAGCTTGACTGAAGTGTAAGATGTAGAGGAAGCCTGGAGAAGGACACCATCTCTATGAAACACAGGGACGTGTGGAAAAAAAAAAAGAAAAAACACACTTACTGTATGGGACTGAAGAAATATGATCAGGAGATTAACTTTGGGGATGGGGAGAGAAATTCAAGTGCCTGGGGAAAACACTGAAGAGTGCAGGGAAATCTATGGGAGGTCTGCGCCTGCAAAATGTTTCCCCTCCTGTTTCTGATTTGCGTAGCTTTAACCATCCTGCCATTTAATTAATTTCTTTTGTAAAGAATGTCACAGATGTAGAAGTGTACTTCTAAAAAAAAAAAAAAAAAACACCCAAACCCTGGTGCATACATGTAAAATGTCAGACCCAGGTTGTATTTCAAGCAGCGTCGATGGAAAGCAAGCTCACTGGTAGTGGATGAGATCCGCTCGTACCTCTGTGAGCTCGGCTGGTCCCGTGTCCCCGGAGCATCCTCCCTCCGGGCATCACACCTCAGACCCAGGCATGCGCTGGAGCAGCCCCCCCTGTACAGACACCAGCGGATTTGGGGATGAAGCCACCCTCCTGTGCAGCCCGCTACCATTTTGCCAATGGACTTTCATTTGCTTGCGCCTCAGCTGCCGGTACTCGGCTCCCGTCGCTCAGCGGGACTTTGAGCAGAGCGAGAGGAATAGCAGGGGAAAACATCCCTTGCGTCTTCCCTTTCAACTTCAGGCAGCTTGGGGAAGCGTATCAACATGTAGCAGATGTGCCGAGACCAAAGTGATCTCTTCCTCRTGATTACAGTTGGTTATACCTGGGGATGCGCAATTTAATTCAGGCACAAATGCGCAAAGGAGAGCGGTATTAAAGTAAAATAAGTGGTACTAAAGGCTTTGTTCCGTGTACAGTAATATAGTGTTTTATTTCACTAGACCTGGCTCACACATAAAGAAAAGAGGCACAGTTTGATACATGCCTTCTCCAATGAGTACTGCTAAGTAAGTGTATTTGTTCTCAGTGTTGTTGTCATAAATATCATGAAATTTCTTATTTGAAGTTGGGAACTAATGATTCTTTCTCCATAATGTGCTACAGTGACTCTGCACCCTATTGTTTTCTACCATTTGAGAATGCCCAAGGATGTCATTATAACTTCATGTATCAATATTAAACCTTTGCAAACAGTCGACTAAATGAGCAGTTATCTTTGCTTCTGAAAATAGTGTACCTTTTTTTTTTTTTTTTTTTTTTAAACTTCATTTATCAGTAACTAGGTGTAGTCAATTGCTCTCCGGTATTGATCACAATATCTATAGCAGTCACAGAGTACCTTTGCTCAAGGTCATTGTAAGGTCAAGTTATGATCAATATGAATTGACTGTCTGCAAATAAATTTAAGTAGCTGACATAACTGAAAGGAGTACCTATTTAAAATTAAGGTGGACCATGTGTCCCTGTGTTAGAAAGGCTCACGGACTATATAAGCACGGAGGAGGTACAAGTCATCTGAACGTGCACCACCAGTTCAACAGTTTTTCCTGCAATTAGAAGTGAGTAACTATGGATCTAATCCTGAAAATGTTTACTCCTGGGAATAAAAAAACCCACAGTCTTCAGTCTTAGTCTGTAGTGAACTGGCTGACTTGCRATCAGACCCACTGCCTTGAAAGTAAATAAGTTAATATTAAAACAATATATGCAGGGTCTCTATCGCTATGCTCCATTTCCCACAGGCTTTTTGTACTCCGTGCTCTGTAGAGAATCCAAAGAAGGCCAAACTTTTCCAACATCGATACCTACACTTTGTTCTTCAATCCCTATTTAGACATCCAGATCTACGGGCAGCCATATTAAAATACTTTACATTGAAGCCAACAATCTAAATTTTTTTTATTTATTTTTTATCAGTAGACTTCTCTGAAACTCCAACAGGGACTATAGAAGATCTACCTGAAGATTTTAGAGTGTCGGGGGGGGGGCGGGGGGGGTAGAGAGAGAGGAAAAAAAAAAGAGAAAAAAAAAAACCACAACTGAGAGGAATAAGTGTGTTAAACTACAATGAGCTCAGACAACATTAGCCAAGGGAGAGATGTCCCAGGTGAGATAGGCTCTGGGAGAAGACCTGTGATCAGGTCGCTGGCCACTGGATGTCACTGCTGCCTACCCAGAGGTAGCCTACAAAGCACTTATGTGACTGTAAAAATTGTGGCTGTAGGAAGCAGTTGTGCTGGAAACATTCCACATAGTTAGGCAATTTCTAATTTCAGAAAAATAGGCTCATAAAGCTCAAGAAGGCAATACCCAACTTCAAGAGTAATTAGTTTCATTTGTTTGCTTCAGCTTTAGCTGAATGAGAAACACTAATAAAGAGCAAGTTTGGGGGTCGCAAGTAGTTCCAGAAAGTTGCAGCCATTGTGCTTTTACAAAGGATATCTTCAACAGAGGTAATGCTTCCCAATCTCATCTGAAAGAACAAAACCAAACCCTCACCTTGGAAAATTCTCATGTTAATATCAACCTGTACCTGCAGGAAGAGTATACTAGTTTAGCTTGCCTAAAGGAGGTACCACCACTGCTCCTGACCATTGCAACCAACTACTCGCCATGAGCCCCACTGAATTAAAAATAGTCTGACCAATACCCAGGAAAGATCTGGCCCACATCTGAAAAAAAAATCTGAAATTATTTTCTATATTTAGACTATAGAGTCTATATTATTATTGTTGTTATTAATTGAAGCCATTCATCTTGGTTCATCATATTAGTGCAGCGGCTCTACGGGTGGGATTTATGTGACCAAATGCAGATGTCTATCTTGCAGACATCTGAGCTAGGCTCTTCTCACATTCAGGCTAGAAAAAGAGATGCCATTAATGTGGGATTAACCTCATCCTAAAGCAGATATAAAAACAGGCCAGATGAAATGCATTTGAAAAGATCTATTTCTCCCTGTTAGTTTAAAGGAAGCCCAAATTGACTGGCTCTGATCTAGACATCTAAAGCCAGGTGAACTCATTCTTACTCCCTCTGAGCTAAAAGAAAGTTGTTAAGGAAAAGAAAAATGGGACATTCCAGGTGTTCGGAGCAGGAGAATAGTACAGCTCCTCCTAGGATCAGAGCTCTGTGTTAATTCACACCTCCAGAAGGATGCCTTAAGTCTTCCCATGAAATACTCTACAAGCGGGAGCTCAGAACACAGAGATATCAATAGTGTGAGGCTTCCCAAGGCAGCTGAGCACTCATAGACTGCTTCTGCTAGAGGTCTTACTCTGTTAGCTCCTAGTCACAGCTGCGTGTTTCTAACCCTCCTTGCTGGGTTGCTTTTCTCATAGCTGTGCATGCTGAACCAGACCACCAAGGGGTTGGACAAGTACCAGACCTCATGCAGGAGAGAGCATGGGAATGCACAGCCAAAGCAGGCAGGGTAGCAGGACCAACATTTCCTGGCTGTAGCGAGCCATCAGATCAGTTCAGCCATCTCACAAGACTAYGATGAGGCAGAGTAGCCACCGTGCTGGGGAAGACTACCCGAGCTAGGCAGTACCTCCCTTCAGGATTCCCGATGTGCCAATGCCAGCCCTACTTTGTCATTCAAACCGCACTCCACGACTTCAGACGTATCATAAATTTGAGTCTCAGCTGCACTTCAGGCTTCACTGACACCTCAAGTTGGATTTTCTGGTTGGTAGAAAGTGATGTTGTGCTAGAAGTCAGACAAGATAACCTAAATTGCACCCTATCCAAGAAGAAACTGGTTCCTTTCACATAGGGCAATTCTGTGTGCACATCACGTATACAATGCCCGTGCAGCCYCTCCTTCCTTCATCCACTTCCCCATATGACCCCATATATACAGAAGCTTTTTCAGCCTGTCTTGAGCCATACATTAAGTCATACTCAGCTAGTATCCAGAAACAACTGCTTTGTTTTGGGAACCGACAAGACAGTATCAGCTACTTTTTGAAGCATCAAAGCGAGCCACATGCTCCAGCTCAGATGCTGTAACCGCAGGATTTACATGGACAATGTCCATACCTTTGGCCTCTCCACTTTACAGTGAGCAACAAAAGCATTTGAACTAAGCTATACAAAGGAAGTATTGGTGAAAGACTGCTGCCTAGTCACGGTGGAAAGCGTTACCTACTTGGCCTTCTGGGACAAGCCTTTCATCTTTAACTGAGATATTAGAGGGCTTTCCTAATAAAAAGATACATCATCCATTAGCTTATATATATAACCCAAATGACATCCTCACAAGTATAGCAGTCTTGGGGCCCAAACCATTCAAGAAGCAATTACGAAATCAATAACACATGCTGTGGTGATTACATTTGATTAGAGACAGCGTGGAAAAAAGAAAAAAGAGTAATATTCACCCACACCCCCATCCCTAAAACAATAATTCTTCATTGTGATGGTTCTGGTACATAAGAAGGTTTCCTCCTTATACATGAAGGAAATCAGTCTGCTATATTAGTAGCAATGAACACAAATCAAGACCTTGAGCACTAAATTTAGGGAAAGAGTGGAGCTGTAGCCATATGAAATGAGACCGCCTCCTTCATCCTTGGGCCAAAAGCCCACATCCCTTGACAATTTGGATGCAGAAACACATGTTATGGTTTGGGCTCATCCCTCATCACCAGCTTATCTTTTTATATTACAYGCACACACCAAAAAAACCCTTAGATTTTAAGTCATCTATTGATGATTGACCACTTTTGTGAATATTCTTCCTGGAAGTTGAAAAATGGCTTCATATAATGAATATAACTCAACAGACTATGACTTACTCCAAGGAAAAATTGTAATAAAGTTACCAGTATGTTTGGGACTTGATAGGCCCTAGACAGGCCAAGCTAATCTAGGCTGTTCTACTTTAGTGTTAAATACATACATATTTTAATACCTTACAATGAAAACTTACAGCCTAGAAAGCCAATATTGTAAAGCAAGGGAACGGGGGAAAGAGAGAAATGGAAAGGATCCGAGAGGAAATCTGTTGGCAGGGCCATTCGTGCCAGAATCTACTCCAAACCCACGTGTGATCCCCTCCTCAGCATAGTTTCCAGCACTTCTGATGTCTTGCAGTACTTGCAAGAGCCCTTTCACTTGCTCTTTTGGGGGCCTGTGTGCTCACTTCCACATACAGCTGGACTTTTTGGTCCTGAAGAACAAGCCAAGTTCCATTCTCCTGTCATTTCTCATGGACATGCAATATGGATAGTTGACATCATGCTCAAAAAACACTACTCCATCAGACTGCAACCCAGCCTCGCGATGAGTTAGGGCTTTCTGAACTAGAAAATCAAATAAAACCCACTCAAAATTAATATATTACAGCTCAAGGTAACAGAGGCACCACACGRGGCTGAGAAAAGAGCCAAGTGCTATGCTGCATGGAAAAGGCCGGTCGGCTCCAGAAGGTCCTGACCCTAAATCTGAGCCAGGAGGCTCCTGGTATGACCCCCAGGGCTGTGCTGAGACAGAATAGCCATGGTATGCAGGAGAGAAACTGAATACAAGGTTTTACTTTCCTAGTCTAAAGTCTTAGTAGGTAAATTGTGCTGTCTCTCTAAAATGTATCTTTTAAGGATAAAAATTAAGCAGCTTCTTATGCAGTCACTATTCAAGCACAACCCTCATGCTCAAATATTTAAAAGAGTCCTTTTGTTTATTTTTACTGTCTCCAGTGGGCTATTTGCTTGAGTCAAGACTGCCAGATTTGGTCCCATGGAACTTGATCTAAATAAACTGCAAGAAGTGAATGGGAAAAAAAAATCTTGTATTGTTCCCTTATTGCTTGAATTGCCTGAACTGCATTCAGGTAGTCTGACCTCTGTAAACATCTGTTAACGTGCACAGAGCTTGCGTTCCTACAGTTTGCAAAATGCAAACGTGATATTAAAAGCATAATTATTTCCTTCCTTCTGAAAGTAAGTTTCCACCTTAAATAAATTAAACTGTGTTGCAGCAGTAGCTAAGGTGGTCAATGCAATTAAATTCAAAACCTGAATGTATTGAACTTTCTGCAATTATACATGGGTCATCTCTGGACAATATGTTGGCCATCTGGTAGCATCTGTGCTGTTCCCACTAATAGAGTTCCTGCTGTGGCTCCAGGCCATGACAGGCAGCACTAAGCAGGTCACATGTTGTGTCTTTCAGCCATATTTAGGTCACAGTTTTGGGGGATGCAGGAATAATCTCATTGCACAAAGGCAATGAAAATGAATAACCCCTCTCAGGTATTTTGTGCATACAAAAAGTTAAAGGAATACTTTTCAGGATTTTATCTGCTCCTTAGCCCTAGGATTAAGAGCAAGTAAGTCAAGACAACTATTGCATTTAAAACTGCAAAGCTAACCCAGATCTCTCTTTTCTCGTCTCTTTAATAAGGCTCTCACAAACATAGGAACTGTTTACTGGCCTGCAAGAATAAGGTACTGAAAATAACACTCCCATCACCATTTTTTTGAGAAATCCATAGCRACTCCTTTTTGTGTTCTGTTTTGGTCACGAAGAAACGTTCCTGAATAATCCYGGTAAGCTCCTGCTGCATAAGAATGGCCCCCCAAATTCTGGACAGGCCTGAGGGGAGAGAGTGGGGAAGGGAGAAATGTAAATAATTTTGCAGTAAATCTGCTAAAACTGAATGGCTTTCATGCCATGTTTTTCGCTACAAGACATTTTAGCGGGCAGACTAATGAAGAATTAGTCTGGTTGTCTGAAACAGCATCACTTTTCAAATAAGGAAAAAGACTACCAATAATTCCTACGTTATACCTGGACACTTTAATGGCTTCAAGAGATGTGCGCACGAAGTCATATGCACCAAAGATAGTGTTTTGAAATAATGTACTCCTGATGTATTTGCTGCAAAATTAATTTAATATGGATTTAAAAAACAATGTGCTCTGTCTCTTGACCAACATAAGCAATTTCAGTTTGACATCAATTAGTGAGTAGCTTTTACTCTTATAGACATATTTATAATGGAAAGGAGTGCATTTAGGCTTTAAGGTCCTGCCAACTAATCAATTTGATGAACTAATTGATAATAAATGTTAATTGACAACTAACAGCAGTCAATTAATTGCATTTCAAATGCAGCTCCAGGAAGCTGAGTTGAACATTATTCTACCTCAAGCTACTCAAATAATAGCTCAGCAATGACTTTGCAACAGGCTTCAAAGGTCAAAATGGGCTACTTTCCTATTTGTCATAAGATCTGGGAACATGTGTTCATAAAAAGCAGTGACCTGTGCACGTGCCTGGTTTGCACTGTAATTCCGATATGATGGCTGCTCACAACGCTTATCAACACCCCATTCATAACGCTGCGCTGCGCCGCAGCTGTATCAGCACTTTCTCTATAAAACCCTGGGTTCAGACCTAAATTTCTCTCGGGGTGACACATGGGACTCAGGTCCTCCATTCAGAAGGGACATTTCTTTGGTTAAAGCTGATACTAATCAAGGGGGGGGGGTTGTGTGCGCAGGATGAAGAGGAAGAGTTCCTTTTTCCTAACGGGGTTTCATTTCCTTGCAATATTCTGTGCAGCTCCCAGTTATTTTTAACTCATCTCTTCGAAGGAAATATTTTGGCCTTTTAGCAGCAATGAAGGACAAGGCATTAATTAGATAACAGCGTGCACAAGTAAAATCACTTCTGGTATTTTCAACCTAAACACATTTTAAGAAACTGCTAACTGACRTGGGAAAGTGACCAGTTAGTGGTTTTCTTTAATATTTTACCCAGACCTTGAAGGCTCCGAGATGGGCAAGACAAGTATATACGTGCACTGAAAAAAMCAGTGTGGGATTTGACACAGCACGTGTATTCAAATTATTTAATATTTGCCTACGTTTGCTTTCCAGCATTGACTTGCACCTTGCCTCTCCCCATCTGCACAGCTGTCCAACAGTTCTCAGCCTCTTTAATTTCCTTCACCATGTCCCCTTCMAAACATCTTCTGCTCCCTCACCCTGAACTGCCACAGCTCAGGCAGCGTTTCAGAAACCCATCTCTCTTCACATAATACCTTAACCACTTTATTACAGGTTTTCCCTGTTCAAAAGCAGGCTACTGCAAGAGACAGCACCCATCAGACTCACAAAGCCCCTAATCTCTGCCTACATCCCTGGATTTCGCCAGTATCAACTTTTTAACCCAAACTATGGTACTTCCCTAGTTGAGGAATAAGTAGTTACAACTGAATTGCCTAGAGTCCTTTCAAAACTGAGCCGGAGCAAAAAATCAGCAGGATTCATGCATTTTTCTAGGATAGACCCCTGAATATTACAACCCTCCTTATCTCTTCCGAATTACAGTCTGCTGGATCTGCTCAGGATCAGCTGCATCTCCTCTCTAATCCAGTAGCTAGATGAGACCATGCTGGGAAACCAGGGGCTGCGGTGACAGTAGGGCTCTTACGACTCCCAGCTCCACTTGATGAGTTGCAGGTATTACTCAACTGATTAGTATCTAAGAGAAATAAATATCTAGGTGAAGAGCAGCTGGCCTTAGCTCAAAGTTAGATAAGAAAGAAATGGCAAAAATGGAAAAACTGGCAGGAGCAATAATTTCGCTTTTACTGAATACTGCTCACGTAAGAGTGCACAAGGTGGTACATGCTCTTGGATCCAAGCTGTTTTGTGAACTGCTCCTAGAGCTAGCAAAATTAGCCAGATATAGTGCAGTTTTCAGTACTCAAGGAAGACTGAACCTCTTATTTCTGCATTCAGAGGATGTGTCAAAATTTCTCCCCTTCCATTAAAGGGGTACCACGATAACAATACCTCCGAGGGCTCCACRACAGCCCTCCTCCACCACCGAGACATCACAAAGGTCCTGGATAGCCTCCCCTATGCTYTGCACACCCACACCAGGTCCAGCCCTGCACTAGGGTCCCAGATCCAACCCCATGGGCACCATCTATTATCCATACAGCCCCTGGCAGCAGGTGAGGTCAACCGCACAGTTTGTTCCTGAGAGGCGAGGCCACCTTTGTGGAAAACCTCTAGCCGTAGAGATCTCTCTCTGYAACAAGTTTTGCTGATTTTAAGAAACATTTCCATGTTCAGAATTATCTTTCCTAAAGACAGAAGGAAAAACTTGACTACTCCTTTTTTTAGCTGGAAGATCACACCTTTAAAGAAAAAATAAAACCATACCTGCACGACAAGAGGCAGTGGAAGAAGGTTTAATCCCTTCTGTGGGGATCTAACTTTTCCTAATGAATTGCATGATCCCTCACACTATAGCAATGAGAAGAGCAGAAACAGAAGCCCTATACTAGTGCTACCTTCCTTCCAAACTGTGACCTGCCAGTAATTTGCCTTCCCTAAAATTTCCATCCTGTCATGACAGATAAAGTGGCAGGGTCTACCATTCCTAATCGCTGGCCCCAGCTCCTGCTGAATTCCAATATCMTGCACAGTTTAGTTATGGACTTTAGGCTGCAATTCATAACCAAACCATGGAAGAGATTTAATTCAGTAGTGGCTGGGGTCACAGGAAGAGGGTGCCAAGAGTAGCAGACCCTGTAGTAAGATATCCTGAGAGAGACAGTTACTGTAGGCAGAGAATATACTGGATGGTTTTGTGGGAGCTTACAGGAACCATAAGAGGACAAGAATCAAAGCCCTCCAGGAAAGGTATTGCATTAGAGAGAGGAAAATGGTGAAGGTTGGAGGGTGGGCTGGCAGCCTGGATGGAGAAGCGCCTTGGTTTGAGATAGGTGTTCTTGTGTTTCAAGCTCCCCACCTGAAAACAAAAAATGGCCAGAACTGGCTTGTGCTGGAGAAAAAGCGGTAAACTGCATAAGATGACGCTGAATCCTACTGCCTCCAGATTTATTAGGCAACAGCTTTTACTATAACATGGAAACTTAATAAAAGGCTGCATACTATTTCTATGATATGTTGATGCTGGGAGACGCTAAACAAACCAAGTCAAATTCAAAGTCCCCTTTATGATACAGGTAACTCTTTAGAAGAGCAGAAAGCCACATTCACAGAAAATTCAGAATGAAAACATAATCCAATAAGTGTCCTTCAATACCTTTTCCACGATGATTTGCCCAACTCTATAAGGATATCAAGGAGGGCTGAGGAGGGGCTGGCTTCTGGGCTGAAGGGTGTTTCTGCACAAAAGCAGATCATTGTGGGTGGCTCAGGAACGAGAAACTACCATCGCTTGCAGGTAGTTGTACTACGCTCATTGCTTTGCMCAGAAAGGTTTTCAGTGGAGCTTTTAAGTGTTTACTGTTATGTCGGAAGTCATTTATTTTATACCATGACACAGACCCTGCATTAAAACTATCACTGCCAGGAGTCCCTGCGAATGTAACTATTTTTATGGACCAAATGTTGTGGGTCAATGTTTTAACACAGGCTTGTTGTACAATATATTGCTCAGTAAAGCATCCCTCCACTGCAGGCGTTTAATAGTCTGTCTGTTGCTTACCCCATTACCACAATTCTGCGCTCTTTCTCTGTTTTATTAAAGCCCAGAGAGTCAAAGGGATGCCCGTGGGTGGCATGGGGCTGAGTTTTCTAAAGCGACCTGCAAATCCTCCAGGTTTGAGGCGAAGGGTCCCAGCCCACGACCTCCACCACGCCAAGCAGGCAAGCGCTGCGATCCCCGATGACCCCCTCTCCAGGCAGAACAGCAAAAGCACCCACGATTGACTTTTTTTTGTTGTGGTTTTTTTTTTTTTTTACATAATGCTGGGGCCGCTGTCCTAGATTTTCCTGGCAAGCAGTCAAAAAAAATTCTTCCTCCTTGTGGGGCAAAGCTTCCCACCCCGGTGTTGGGGCGATGCGACGGGTCCCTTCCCCATCCCGAAGGCTTCCAGCCGGGCGTTCATTTTTGGCGAGCTGCCAGAGGAGGGTGCTCTGTTGTTAGATGAAGACCCTCCAAACTGGAGAGGCAGAGAGAGAACAGAGGAGCAGGAATCCTCTTTACCTTACATCTCCTTTCAGGAAAAAGACACTCTGGTGCCTGCTTTTTTTATTTTTTTTCATCCCCCCTCCTTTTTTTTTTTTTTTTTTTTTTTTTTTTTTTTTTTTTTTTTTTTTTTTTTTTTTTTTTTTTTTACAATGGAAACAACAATGATCTTGTCTAAATGATTTCACAGGCTATTATTCAGACACTCAACTTTTAACATTTCAATTTTGTCATTTTGTTGCTACACAAAAGGTGCACTTCTCCAGGATAATGTTCTGAGAATTATGTCAATGAGCAGTAATGGCTTTTAACATTAACTTGATCATTAACAACTACATTATCTGTGGCATAATCAGCACCTCAGTCTATTGTGTAATATTACTGTACAGATTTTGGAAGCGAAGGCCTGGCCTAAGCAAAAGTTCCTTGGATTAAGCTGTGATTTTTCTTTTAATTGAAATGCTTTTAAAACACTTAATATTTTTGGTGAACACTTTTAAATAGGGTTTAGGTCAGTTTGTCTTACCTGTGGAAATGGGTGGTAGAATTTTTTTAAACTAATCTAAGAACACCCAGGTTGGGATTTGAATCAGGTCAACTAGATGAGTTTAAACTAGCACAAGCTGCAGACCAATTCCAGAAAGAGTATCTATTTTGAAAGTTGCTCACATCCAGACCCTGTTCCATTTTTACATCAGTTTTACTCGATCTGTTCCATAAATTTACCAACAGAAGCTATGCAGATGTTAACGCTTTTATATTGCTAGACAGAGGGTTGCCAATTTTAATTTGTCCTTGCCAAAGAGTCAAAGGTAACATGAGAGTTTCTAATTCATTTTCCATGTTTCCTAAATAAAATTGCCCTACGATTCRCCTCCACACATCCTTCTTGTTGGTAACAAATCCCATAGCCCAAGGTCCTTYGTTAGTGAATGCATGTTCTGGGCACAACCTTTCCTGGGAGAGAAGGAGCAGCATCCCTACTCCTCTTACATACTAAGGACCAGTGCTTTAACTGATGGGAAAGCCTTTATCACTCCAGATGGGATAAATCTATTGATTTTAATTGAACTATGCTGATTTACTCCAACAAAGCACCTGCCCAACTCCCTGCACTTCTCTGAAGAGTCTCCCATTAGGATCTCAGACACGAGCCTTACGACCACTCATAAATCAGGACAYGGCAACCCCCTACACCTGACACTTACATTCCCCCTTCCTCCCAAACAGACAAACAGCAAAGCCATCAGCGGGGAAGTGACTGTCGCAAGGTCACGCACAAGTCAGGGGCCAATCCGGAATCAAAAGTTAGTTCTCCTGGCTCTCGCACATGCACTTTAACCACCGGACCGTATCTGTCCATGTGTTAAAGATGAACTGCCACAGACTCACTGGTCATTATGTGCTCCGCTGCTTACGCACTTCATTGACTTTTATGGCCCTACTGCTCAGTGCTCTACCACCCAACGGTTACGCCATCGCTCCGGTGTCTGTGGGCTATTTCTATGCTATCCAGGTTTACCAAAAGCATATAAAAGGGAAGCCAAACAGGAAAAAGATCCTAAAATCCARTGGTGACTTCTAGAGCACCAACGGCCATGGAGACTCTGTGGAGCCGGGTGTGTTTCACAGAGCTTGAAGTGATGGTTTTTTAGGATGATCAGGTGTCTCCATGTGGAAAAGAGCCTGCTGGAGTGAGGACAGCCTGAAGGCACAGACGGTGGGCAGACAGCGGCTGAGTGCCCACCACGCAGTAGAAAAGCCCAAAGCAGTCCACTCTGCAAGGCGCTGCAGCAGTTAAGCAATGGGCAGAGGACCTATTAACTCCCATTTTCCACTTTCCTTGATGTGCCCCGATACATCCTAAACGCAGAAAACAATGGGAACATCATGTCATAGCCACTCCCGATGATGGGGAAACGTGCAGCTTTGAAGAAGATGGGCGTTTTGTGGATGCAGTGTACCAGTTTAATGCAGTCAGGAGCTGAATAGCAATGAAAATAATCATTTAGCTCCATGTGTAAATAATTTCATTCTAGTAACAGTTACAATCATAACAATAATGAAAACAATCACAGAGACTCAGAGAAGCGTTAGAAAGATGCCACATTCAATTTACAGAGTTAGTTAAGCTAAGTCTTACATGAAAGAAATATTTTTAATATAGTAATTAGATATTTGTTGGGAAATTCTTGCCTTATTCTTCAACCAGTTTTGCAGGCCACTGTGGTTATTTTTGGATGTTACTGTGGTTCCTAGCRTTCATAAGAAACGTCTCTGGCTACGGGCTTGAAGACGTGCTTGGACTGCTTCAGTGCTGCAGAACCATCAGCAATGCTACAGCTCACAAGTGGGAGACAGAGGTCTATGGCCACACTGCTGCATCCCCAAGGAGCCACAAGTAATTCARGTCTAGGGCTGCAAAGGTCTTCATCAGAAATGGAAACTATTAGGCATCTAATGAGTGTGATTAAAACAAAGCTTCTTGTGTTTTTAGGACAATTTAAACAAAAACTTGAAACAAGATCGAACCTTTTTTGGAACTCTATGAACAAGCATGAATAGGCACAAATTCAGCTTCAAAGAAGATGGAGGCATATGTGCCTGGACAGCTTTTCAGCTTGTGAGCATCACAGTTCTGCCAGTGGGATGTGGTTCATACCACCCAAGGCATATTAACAGCTAATGTTGTGCTTGAAGACACATACTTAAGTATTTCACCCTTAAAAGTGCATTTACTCCAGAAACTAAAACTTTGTTTTGCACACTTACAACGTCATGTCTTTGTTGATAACTTTTTTCAGTAATTCTAACAAATCACAGGACTATCAAATACCCCAGGACCAGAAGATCACAGCTCAACAAGTAGCAGATGCCCATTCAGAGGTTTTGAACAACATTCATTCATTTTCCAAGTCCAACAACACGAACTACCTGCAACTTCTCAGTAGCAAACCCAGACACAAAGCCTGTAAAAACGCACTGCCTTACCTTATTCACTATTTCAACTGATTTTAGTCCAGGGACAATCAAAAGAAATGAGAAGGAAAACCTAAGAGGTTTCACACAAGCTGTTTCTGTTTAAGGACAGAAGTTTTAGCTTGAATACAGCATAATTGTGATGTCATTGAACACAGCAAAAGCTGCAGGCAAGCAGCACGCTTTCATTGTAATACCACTACTGTAGGCAGATTTGAAACACTATAGCATCTTCAGAGTATAATTATAACTGTTTGTTGTTTCTGTGGTTTCAAAGATAATAGAAGTTGTTCATAAAATTTACACAATGCCAATGTGCTGCATAGAAAATAYAGACTCAGTGTCACAGGCAAAATATTCCCAACAAGAAACCTGCAGACCATCAAGTTATGATTTAATATTATTCTGACCAGCAATTAAAAATAGAGCAGTAGAGATACAACCCCAAAATCCTTAGACCTAATCATATAAACCAAGACAGGCTTCCCTGGTTAACTGGGACACAGTTTCAGCACCTGAAGAAACAGCCAACTCAAAGACCATCTTGGCTTGCATGGTCTCATCAGCATCCCCAACAGAGGTCCATCGTGAAAGAAGAAAAAAAAATCCAATGGAAAAAAGAAATAACAATAGGAAAAAAACATTTAACAGTGCCCAGTGTGCTTCCCTACCCTCCTCCCAGCCCATTTGAGGTGACCATGGTGTGGTGTCTCCTCACCCCACCCCAGGGAGCTCACAGCTGTGCCTCTCCCACAGGTGTTGCAGATGGGTTTTCAGGGAGGTCCTTCCAGGCCAGGAATCACCTACAGCTGTTGGACAGAAAATGAGAGAGTAGCCCTCACACGGTTAATTGATAGGTTCGCTCATCTTCACCACCTTGCTGTTCAGCTTCACCCACAGAGGTGCAAAGAGAGGCAGATGTGGTATTTGGCAAGCTGTCAAGACTCATCTTTCTTTTCAAAAGTAAGGCACACTTCACCGGCTGCTCTCAGCCTGGTCCTTCTGTCTGTTACAACACTGCCGTCGGCACTGAAGATGCCCTTTTCAAACATGGTCAAGGAGGAGTGGGTGATATAGGGGAAAACAGTAATTTCTTCCAGGTGCTACCCAAAATGGACTCCTGCCCTTCCCACCCCAGTCTACCATCAAGGGCTGCCGTCAATCCTTGCAGACAACTCCTTGTGGAGGTATTCTTTCACCAGTCATCAGGCCAAAGTGACCTTACTGGACTTACCAGCCACGGGTCCAGCCATCCYGCCACACAGAGGGTCTCATGCTGCACCTCTTATATGACACAGGGTCCAGATGCCATCTCCCCGACATCAATCATATGCACAACACATCACGAACAGCAGCATCCCACTTTCAGTTTTACCAGCGGTGTCATTTTTATTGTTTCATCCATCACTCTCTACTCTTCACTCCGGAGGCAGTCTCTCCCTCTAAATATTTCTTGGAGTTCTGGAGCCCGAGGACAGATTTGAGGCTTTGGAAGTATCATAAAGGTTATTCCCATTGACACCCACCGCAATCTTATTGTCTCTCTAGCTAAATAGTAACGGTCACTTGAAAAGTTAATGGTGATGCTGCTATGGCGAGTCTTGTGATGCCTGCACCTCCCGTCAGAAAAACATTCAGAGTTAATCTGAAATTAAAGTAGACAAAGCTAAAGTTCTGCTTATGAACGTCCCACCCAGTAACGGCAGCGTTGTCTCCTTTGATTTCAAATTCACTTTGAAACTCTCCAAACAGGAGGTGCAGCTCAACTGTGGAAGCAGGAGATGCAAAATGGGAACGCCACCCGTTTACTTCTCACGTGGCTGGTCCTAACAGGTGGAGGATGCCATAATAAAGCTCCAGTGCCAACAGGAATTATCTACCCACATTATCCTTTCGCGCCTGTGCTTCCCAGCATGGACGTACAGGGCTTTTTGTTATTCCAGAAACCACTGAGCACAAACGGAGCGGCTCGTTCCAGCTGAACTGGGACTTTCTGCATGAGCTGACATTTTGGAAGGTAGTTTCCTTCTTGGAGCTGAGATGGGATTTTTCTGGCTTTAGCCAAGTGGGAAATTGTCGACAGCCCTTAACTTCCACTCCTAGCATATTTTCCCTAAGTAATTTGCAAGCAAAACAGTCCAGAAAATGCTTGGTCAGAGCAACATGTTTTTATAGCCACTTTATTTGAAAGAGCAGAATATTTTTGGTAATGCTGCTGGAATGGCAGTTCCCTAATTTTTCACTACACCATTTGCTGCTTTTGCACACATTTATACCTTTAGACCCAAAGATAAAAGCGAACAGTACTGTACCGTGARTGGTTTGCATCCACAGTCAGGCGGCATGAAGAACCCTGCCCTCTCCATAGCAAGGGGGACCCACTAGACCCACTGCAATGATAAGAAAGGACATTTTTGATGGGGACTGAAGCTCCCTTAGCAAGCTGACTCCAGTATCGCCCTCCTTCCTTCACCGTGCTACTTCTTYCCTGATGACACTTAGCTCGGAGCTGGGAAGGGCAAAGCTGGCAGACTGGAAGATTGCCTAATGTGCTGTGACTGACATGTAATCGAATATTCAACCACTGGTCCTCATGTCGACGGTAAAGTGAATATGACACCCTTCGGCTTAGTTGTGATCACGCCTCGTTCTTCTGCAAACAGTTTCATAAAGGTGCAGCCTGGCTTCTTTATGAGATGGATGTGTGAGATGGAAGAGCATTCACGGAGGTCACCTGCTGCGGGGAACGTGCCAAGGACCTGCGAGGGACTGACCTTTAAATGCCAACCGCATCCCCGCCGCACAACCCCGCGCCTCGCGCCGAGGTGGGACTCGCTGCACGCTTCGCTTTCACAGCCACCATCGCGCTCAATGACCTGGACGAGCCACCTGTTCGACATCAGATAACTCTTTATCTCTCGTCGCCTTCTTGGATCTGTGAGTGCTGAGAAAAAAAAAAAAGACACACGCACACACACACACAAAAAAAAAAAAAAAAAAAAAAAAAATTTGGGGGTGAGAAATCCCAAGGGAAGGAACTCAGATGTTCGGGTCAGGCCTTAGAAAAGGTATCAATTCTTCTTTCCACTTAGCACAGCCTGCTGCCTGCCCGGGCTCTTTGTCTCTGCCCTCTTCCCAGTACAGAAAACATTTCCCTTTTAAATGACATCTGAGTGCTGACATGCTGGAGGCACCCATCCTGCATCATCTCTGGCAGATGGTGCAGCTGGCCACGATTTTCGGGATTGCTTAAATAAAACCGCAGTGCCATATCAAGAAATGTAGAGAAAATGCTCAACAGTGCTTAAGATGTTTAAACATCACAAACTGTCTAAGACTTCAGATTGCTGTACTGCGCATTTTTGGTGATGTAACTATCCTTATCGATGATAATAGTAAAATCCCCGTCACGATTCATTTTCTTTTCTTTCTGGGAGGCAGAGACAAGTTCTATGATATTMCTGTTCTGGCCCAATATCAGACTCTTTCTCCCTGCTACATTAAGGAGTAGTTTGGACAGTTGCAACAACACGAGTCAAACGCCGAGGTTTCTGGAGAAGGGAGATTCACTGCTGCAAGTGTCAGATCTGAGATGCCCCGACGCCATCGGACAAGAAGCTGACCCACTCCTTCRGTCCCCAAAGTAACATCTCTGCATGGCTTTCACAGACATGCAAGCAATTTTAGTGCAAGCAGCAATGTTCAAGCCAACGCAAATGCCAGCTCTCCTTTTCCCCTATGGTTTCGCTTGCTTTGAGCTAATTAGCCTGATGACCATTTGCCTGCCCTCTGGAGATGATTGTGTTTAGTGGTATATGTATTTTGGGAAAAAGCCTTTTAAGTGAAAATTGTCATTGTCATATCCAGGAGCCACTTAGCTCTTTGTAGCTCTACAATAAGTTTTCAGCTTTTCTACTAGTGATTAAAGTTAGATGCGATATTGGAAAATAACAACATTAGGAAACTTTAAGTCACAACTGCTGAAATCGGGGGATGTGGAAGTGAAAAAAGGGTTTTAAWGTCCAACTTAGTGGGACTTCTTTGAAGGTTTAAGCCCTGGTAGATCCCAAAGTACATGAGACAACCTTGCAGCATTTATGAAGTTACCACAAGAGAGCCGTTACTTGTAGGTGTCAAACGAGACCCCTCACATCTGCRCTACAGTAAAGCTACTGAATCCAGCGATTCCTGGGAATCTGCCTAAAATTTACTGCCTCCCCCGGCAAGGGAGGCACCTGGGAGGAAGCTAACATTCCTGAAACAAATGAAGGTGCCTTGATTTTGTTCCCCAAACCCTGCTCGGTATTATCTTGCCTCAGGAAACAGTGCCTGTCATGCCAAAGCAGAGTAGCCTGCGAAGCTATTCAGGAGTCTCGATACGAAGTCAATCCCTGAGAAGCTGAGGTGAATTCCAGTACAGTTGCAGGCAGGTATTGATTTGTTTACCGGGCATATTGACTGGCGAACCTCTAGGCATTTCAGAGTGCCATCTATCACCCAGGGTATCACCCCAGCACCCTCCTCTCATTGCCCTCCCCCCAAAGTCCCCAAACTAGGTAAGAAGGCAGCAGGAGAAGGGCAGGCAGCCCACTGCGGAGCTCCTCACACGTCTCTCCACGAAGGCGATGCTGGGCAGCTGGCCGCCTTCCACGGGGACCGCGCGCGCCGCTTCCGCCGCGGTCAGGCACCTCCGGCCGCAGATGTCGGCTTTTATTGCTCAGGTCTCCCGTATCACTGGGCCACCTGTACAACATATTTAACATACAGCAGTTATTCTGTTGCTGTTTGCACTGAAATAATCTTGGCAGGAAATGGTAGTTAAACCCGAGCATAATTTTTTACACTGTGTGTAATGTAAAATTACCTCTTTGGATAAGTAATGTACTCTCGTTGCCTTCTTAATGGAAAATAGTATTTCTTGTCATCATCAGAAATTGGCCAGAATTGGTATTTAAGGTCTGAACGTCTCCGTTCCAGGTCCAGATTGCAATTCCTGAAAAAACGTGGAACTTTTACAAACTCTGCATTTTAGGCATGGGATACTGTTGGACCCTTCTCAAACGCTGAGATGGTGAAACGCGGCCCCATCACTGAGTTAGGTTTGAATGGAGGCCTCAGATTCAAACACAGATCCAGGATTTGGATGTGCTTTTTGGATTTAATCCCATTCCTAGCCATATCCATTTGATGTAGCAGAGCAGGCTATCACACTGGGTAAAAAAAAMMMYTKGRRSMAMYWMTKSYTTTTTTTTTTTTTTTTAAGTGAATGTAAAATTTTCTTCTCCCAAACTTAGAGAGGGGTGGCATGACTCTGAACATTACAAGAACATAATTTTCTTCCACCGCTGTTCAAGAGATACAGTATTTTTTTTTCCKGTTTCCTTTAAAAATTAGGTTGCTAATGATTATGTTCCTCTCATAGATGATCTTGTACTTTTTAATGATACCCATAGTTTTCCTCCACATAAATGACTAAAACCTCACAGAAATCTCTGTCTTGATTAGCACTCCTGCTAGTAAAATTTCACATACTAAATCAGTACCAGCTGTAGCAAGAAAGAATGAAAAAGGCAAGTGTAAATGTTCCATATGCCCTACCAAATTGGCATCTGTGTCAGTAACCCTGTGTTTTTTTAAACAATTGTATACATACATTCTCAGAAGTGTTTTGCTCACAGGATTCTGCAAGCAAAATTTCCTCTGTTGGTACATCACTGAAATGTCACATCTAAAAAAACCCCAGCAAGTAGGTTTTCTTCTTCTCTTTCCTACACCCAACCCTGACGTGCAATTAAATGAGTTACCTCGAGTTTACTGCACCTTTATTTTGACGTCTGCTCTCCGTAACCTGAGACTGGAGCACTTCTGCAAAGCTGCTTCACATTTAGCGCTTGGTTATTAGTAACACTACCGAAAGCCAAAGCTACTACGGCTTTGTAATTATTTCCAAGCTGAATTCAGAAATCAGGACTCGAGTTCCAACTCGGCTGTTGGGGAATGCTGCGCTGGGAAGCGTTCCTACGAGCCAACATCTCGTCTTTCGCGTGACTCATGAATGATGATGCGGGAGGGAGCGCGTCCCGGGGACAGCCCAGAGCTCTGACCCAGAATGGTCAGTGACTCAGCTTCATCACGCAAAATCACGATTTGGGTAGAGGGTAGGCGATAGTTATAGCCTCTTGGACCGTCCTTACGGTACTAAACTGGCCGAGCACCACCTGCTCCATCATTTTGCTGTCTAACAGAAGAAAGCCCAGAATACGWTGCAATAAATATGCACACAACACAACTTAAAAGTAACCAACTATGTCCTCAGTGAAAACACTTTTAAGTCAATTTATGCCTATCCTGCAACTGGAATTTGATCAGTACGGCAAAATGGACTTTCAAAGTTAAACAAACATTAACTAGCGCTCCAAATGGGTAGCAAATGCCGCAGCCTTCTGCGGAAAGATGATACGGAGCCAGACTGTCCGCTGGTGTAAGTCAACCTAACTTCACTGGACTTCAGTGGAGCTGTGCTGATCAACACCAGCTGACTGTCTGATCTACTGGAAACCCAAAAGCCAGCCATCGTGTTTCCCTGACATGGGATGATATAAAGTAAACAGGAAGAATTAAGAACCAGTTAAGGACATTAATCGGACGTTTCTGGGAATAATAAAATATTTCTCTCGTTTCCAAAGGCCCTCTCTCCTCACACTCTTGGCCATGACAAAGGGGTGACACTCATTAGGGTTTTTTTCCAGTGCAGTATGGAGTGTATATTTGCACATCGTGTCATGCCTGTCCATGGTAATCAGAAGCCACTATTTCCAAAAGCTCAAAATTCCCTCCTGGACTCTGGTATGCCAAGTTTTAGTTCACAGTGATTTCTTCTTTTTTTTATGGTTGATTTATAATTGCTGSAAACAGAAGTTTATAATGGAAATGCTGACAAAACCATAACTACAGTGTCACGTTAACACTACTATTGCTGCCTCTGTCAGACTTTCCTTTAACCCTATGAGCCAAGACTTGTATCGAGTATCAACAAAAGCCCAGAATACACAGGGCATAGTAGACAGAGTAGAAAACTGGAGACAAGACTCCTGGGATAAAATCCTTGCCTCAGTGAAATCAAAGGGATTTTATCCCTGGTGTCTAGTCTCGCTTCTGCCAGACACTTGCTGTGTAATTTGGACAAATTTATCCTCTGCAAAATGGACAGGAAAATATGTTCTGCACTTACCTTACAAGTGTTGCAGCATGATTAGCAAATCATGCTATTAAAGGAAGCAGGGGAAGGCTAAGGATAAATATAAATTCTACCTACAAATTATTAAAAAAAAAAAAAAAGGCAGATATTATTCTAGGCATCCTGTATGCATGGGAGGCGGTAGGATCTTTACAGCTCTGCCCGCATGTATTTACATAGAGACATCAATGTAATATCTCCCTGCAACACCCTCATTATTTGGGTCTTGTCTCATGTTTGTGATTTTCAATTTTATTCCTGGCTTAGGTCTCATTCTTGACATTTTTATGTAGGTTTTGTATGCAGTAATATACATGCATTAGATGGTGTTGAAACCATCAACCCAAGTGACTATTTTTAGCGCAGTGCAGAGGATGGGACAGAGACATAAGTGACAATTAAAGAGAATATATTCAGAGCTGTCATCAGCAAATATTTTTTTCTCTTGCCAGGAATCCTAAGTGTGTAGAAGGGCCTCCTAGGCAAAGTTTTTAAGGCAAAACACTCGGGTCATTCAAAAAAAACAACTAAATGACATCACCAGGAGGCTGGGCTGCTAAAAAGTTCCTGATCACCGAGTTGTGAGAAAACTCGTAGTTGCTCCCTCAAATTGCTGATCTGCCTCTTTGCTTCTGTACTACCCGTGCACAAAGTCTGCAGATGTATATAATTTACAGAGCTTTCCTCATCAAGGGGATTAGGCAGCCCTCTTTCAATATGTATAAGAAGTACAAACACACACTTACCCACTATGTTTTACGCCTGCCTGCAACAAACAGCTGAACAGATTGTGATGAAATTCAGACATTGACAATCTGACAAAAAACTTCTTTTTGCCTTAAAATCTGGCTCCCAGAAGTTTTGCAAATCTAAATATTTTATTCGAATACTGCGAGGGCCCCAATCTTATGGAAAGCCTATGAAGCAAACATGTAGATATATGTAGTTAAGGAGAAAAAAAAAAAAAAAAGCACAGACACATCCACAAAACGCATATATTTGGTGCAACTTGCCAATTTTCACAATGGCTCGGGTGCATTTTCTCTCCCCGGCTCCTGAGACTGTAACTAGACTCCTCTAATAAGCACTTTTTGCCCACCAGTGTGTCAACGGTGCTTTAACAGTAGTTTCAGTGTCAAATTGCCCTTTCCTCAGCAGGGATTGTTAAGCCTTTCTGTATTATACTTCCAAGACTCTCACGAGCTGGAGTTGGGAGATATAATATTTTCTTTGAAGTTTGCATTTCACAACACACTGGGATGCAAACAAGCTCCAGTTTCTCAGTAGTCAAACAATTCTGGCACACAGGGACTAGGACTAAATATTGTACCAAATTTTCTAATTACGTCTTTGTGATATTTACTACACAATGTTAGGTGAAAGCAGATTCTAATCAATATAAACCCCCTTGTCTAAACAGGACATCTGGGCTTTGAAATATTCTGTTTGTTGTCTCAGAATTACCCTGTAGCAAGCCACCATAACAATATAATATCTTAGTCATGGAAAACTTTGGAGTATTTCTGATAAACTTATCATAAACAGATGAGTGCTTTCTCTCTTACAGTATTAAGGTGATGTAAAAAGTGAAGATAAAAGTCAGCTGTATGCATAAAATCATAGAGACTTATGCCAACAAAACGCTATGTTTACAAGTTTAAAAGCTCAAAAGTCTGAAAAGGCAAAAATTGGGATTCTTAAAGTAACACTAACTCAGCCACATGGCACATCCTGGCACGCACATTTAGCAAAATAAACATTAGCATATTCATATACACATTTCTAGAGCAACGTATTTTTAATGTGGCCAAACTAATTCAACAATGGGAATCTCAACTTTTCTCATTTTATGGCCAAATTCTCAGCTGGCAGAGATATATTATTTCAACAAACCGACATCATCTACAGCAGCTAAGCAGCAGAACCGCTTGCTTCTGAGCACGCAAGTGCCAGATTCTGATGCACTTACGATGACAAGTCGCTTTTTCTGACTTTAATATCAATATTCATAAAACAAGACAGACAGATGTGATTAAGAATCAGCTCCTTAACTAGAAGCCTGAGCTTTCCAGTACAAAAACATTCATGAGAGTCACATTTTCGGCTGTGTTTTCTCACGTAAGAGACTCGGAAGGAATCCAGCCTCCCTGGTACAAGTATTTTACAGCACAAGACATGGACAGTTGTAACTCTTTGGACCTGAACTTTGGATGAGGCTGATTTTTACTGACTCTCTCAGCTTTATCTGGCAATTCCTTGATTTGTTCTTCCAAAAACGACAAACCGCACCGGAGGGGAGCATCTCCCCGCTCGCCAGGCGCACGGGCATGTCAGCGCAGGATCTGTTCCCGCATTCAAATCTTCCCACAGAGAAAGTTTTCCGCACTGAGGACATTCTCTATGGATAACGAGGCAGATCCGGGCTCCCAAAGCAGCTGCCTTTTTGCAAAGCTGGCTTATCCCATCACCCCCGAATTGCCCTCGGTGGAGAGGATCTCCGGATGGCGCCGGGCCAACGCCGCCAGCCTTCTGCCATCCCAACCTGCCCGCGGGGTGGGCACCCTCCCGTCACGCCGGGGCTTGCCAGCCCGGGATAAGGGGATCTAAAAATGACACAAAGCCCCCTTTGCCCCACCTTAATACGACCTATGCTAAATCCAGCTTGGCTGGGGCTGAGGATCAAGGCCCTTAGACACTCTTAACTTAATGCTACAGGTAGGAATATAACTCCCACCCCCCATCAGCTGCTGTTTATTTTTATTTTTCAAGTGCCCAAGGTCCTGGTCAGGACTGCAGCCCCACTGAGCAACACACTATAAATATGGAAAGGCCTCTATAAATATGGAAAGGCCTCAAAAATTCTCAGTTTAAGAGGATACATGAAGAGTAGGCAGTGGGATGCAATTGCATGCAAATTGTTTGTATATACTATGTGCAAATAGTCTGGTTGGGGGTTTTTTGTTTTTTTGTGGGGTTTTTTTGCAAAGGATCTTGAACCTCACCCAGCTGGACTTGGAGGCATCCGGAGCGAGTTGGTTAATTGTTAACAGGCTTCATAAAGACACGCGGGGAATTAATTCTCAGATCACCTCTTTTCCCCTTTGCAAGTCACAAAAAACCTCCAGAAAAGCTTAGCCATCCATACCATTTCAAACACTAAATGTTGCCRTTTCAGGGTTAGCTTTGGAAAAAAAAATACTGGAAAGCACTTCACACCTTCAAGATCTCTAGCCTGCTAACAAACTGGATAGATATTGGCAAAGAGGTTCAAAAGTTAGTAGGGGCGACAGACAGAAAAACAGACAGTGCAATTGCTTCATTTCCATAAGCAATCATGCCAAAAAAATCAGATTTGATTAATAATTAAAAAACAAACAAAYAAAAAAACCCCATTATCTTGAGAATCAGGAATAAGTCTGGCCGGAAAGTTCAGAAAGGCTTAGACATATAAAAACAAAGGGTTATAAGGCAAATTCTGACTTCGGAGCTTTGTTATAGGCCTTCCACGTGAATTGGATGGCTATGGCAGAGCCTGCCCCGGCCCCGAGGGGGGTGCTTCGGCGTGGTGGGGGGGACACCCGYCTCCCCCCGGGACCCACGGCCAGGAGTGCCCAGGCCACGGGTGGGATCGRCCATCCGAGAGCCCCGGGCCAATTACCCAGTAACACCCCCAAGCTCTGAAAGATCTAAAGATCCCCTGAATAATCCTATTCAGGGAGAAGAATTATAACCATGAAGGGCAAAAACGGGGGGAAATGGGATCCTTCCTCAGGCCCCTGGCAGACACGGGGAGGACAATGGGGAAATAAGAGCTAGCACGAAAGTTTCCCCGAGTATGTCCTCAGCCACCGCGGTTTCAGATGAGAATTTGCAGAGGCAGGAACTAAAAGAATATTATGATTTTCTTTGGGGGATTAATTACTTTGCCGCTTGTTACCTTTTGTTAGAGGCGTGACACCCCRTAACCTTGTTGCACAAGGCACCAGATGTCCGTTTGGATATCAGTTTTGGAAGAAAAATGGTTTTTTTCCCATTTGAGTCCACAAATTATTTTTTTTTCTGCTAAAAAACCCATGAATTTTAAGACAAGCAGACACCAAAACATGCTACAAATGATACAGACGGGTGCTGAGCGCTTTGGATGAAAATAAATAAATAAAGGCAGTCCTTCCTCCCGCTCACATTTGCTGGAGACGCGTATCCCCTTACAAATAAAAAAAGTATTAAGAACATGTTATGAAAAATAACAAAGAATAGCAGAGAAATCAGAAAGTGAGTGGCACTTCAGATGGAGTTTAGCAAATTAAGTCATTGACCTGAAGAGGAGATTAATACCAAACAAGGTGCCCCTTCTTCTGAAGTAATGAATATTCTTCAAACAGCAAGGGAGCACTGACTGCTGTTTGATGCTGATGACATTGAAAATTTAGGAGAACAGAAATTCCATCATTTTTCATTTGTATGCAAATGCGCCTGTTCCAGAAATTAACCCCTGAACCCCATGTCAGTTTTCATCTGGAGGAATTCTCTTTGCTAGCATCACACAGCGCAGCCTTGCTGCTATCCTGGGGTCACTGGGGCTTCCCCACACAGAACAACACAAAACCCTAAAGCAAAACAAAACAAAACAAAACAACACAAAACAACAAAAAAGGGAAGAAAGTAGGGTGGGGGGAAATTGGCCAAATCATGCCAGGCTTTGTTTAGTCCCATTAATGGAGTATAAAGGAGCAATAGAAGCAAAAGCATGTTGTAAAATGCACATCTCTAATGCATGGCTCTGGGTACTGGAATAATTGTAATGCAAAATGCAGCCCTACCTCTTTAGGCAGAGCAGGGGCCACTAATCACTTCCACTGGTGTTAAGGTGAACCATGGGCCAATATACAAACCGTATTACTCTTCCTTTCAGCTAGGGCTTCGACTGTTAAAAAGTTCCTTTGTCACTTAGCACCTTAGACAAATGCTACTATCTGCATGTGAAGGGGGAAGAGATGGTGGAGGTTTTTTTAATTGATGTGGATTTAATTATGCTAATTTAGACAGCTGTAAAGCCTTTTCAGTGTAGCTGCATAATGGGACCAGCAAATACAGGTGTCCTTCACTGCAGGCGCTTAATGTTTAACCTTAGTCGTTTTGTAAGGAAGGGAAAATGCAAAGTAATGGTTAACCAGCAGAAAGGTCTATTTCTTGAGGACCTAAAGAGGACACTTCACTTTGATTCTTCGTACAATCCCATACAGGGCTGCAGAAATCCACACACGCTGAGCAGAGCACAAATACTTTGCAGTGATGCCGGCTCTGATGGGTGAGGCTGAGGCCGAAACGAGAGGGTTTGGGTCTGCCACAGGTTTCAGCATCCTGCACAGGGTGTCCTTCACTGAATTTAGGCCATCTCCAAACAAATGTTTGATTTAAGATAGCCTTTTCGTCTTTCCTCTGCAGCCCTTTCTTGTCATCTTTTTGAATCATTTGCATCCAACCACCTACAGCATCAGCAATGATTAAAACCAATAAGCAAGGTATCTTCTTAGGGTGTTTCCTTGGTGTCTTACCCAGACCCCTCTGAAGTTGCTATGCCTCTACCCTTCCCAATCCCCCCCATCCCACGTCCTATGTCCTTTCTCTAGGCTGGGGCTGACACCCTCAGTGACCATCTAGAGATCCATTTCCCAGGGTCTGGGTTTGGCCATGGCCAGCTCAGCTTCCCAGAGTGGCCATGCACCATGTAACATCAGTGCTGCTTGAAGGGAAGGGTGGAAATGCTTGGGCAAAGGTGAGGAAGGGATCACTGAGTTTTTTTAATATAGGATAACTCATAGCCCAGAGGTGCCTGTGTCTCTTTGGTGGCCAGAGGCAGCCTCAGTGACTAGGTGCCTTGTGTTCAGATGCCTACATGTCACCTYGAAGCTCTCCTGTTCAGTACACTGTCTTATTTGTATGACCACTAGTATTAATAGCTAAAGTTTTGGGTTTTTTTAAATAGAAGTTGCTATTTAACTGGGCACTCCTTAGAGTAGGTCCAGAAGCTTTGGCATACAAGTTCTGGTAGACATCACTGAAGAAATTTCAGGTGTTATTGGGCCAAACTACACATGACCCATCACTGATGCAGCAAGAGTAGTCTGCTCAGATAGTCTGACTTTGGGTAGTGCACTCCTCCCAGAACGTCTCTTTTTAAGGAGTGCTGCCAAACCGGTGAATACGCTGGAAATATACRCACCATCAGATGGAGTTGATACGTGTAAGGCAGGAGAGCGAAGATTCAATCCAGGTGTACAAAGCCATCTGCTGCTACATCTTCTTTAGGTCTCCCAGGGACAGCAAGAGCRAAGATAACGGGAAACGTGCTCTCCCGTCACGCGATGCAGCGTGCGGTCCCGCTCCGTGATGGGGGCCGCCCTGCATATCTCTGTCTGTCTCCATCGTGGCGGCACCTGGATGCCGCATTATCTCTAATAATTCCTAAAGTGCAGTAGAAATGGGCTTTTACCTCATTCTACATTGAGGTTATATGATTTGCCCAAGGTCATTAAGAGCAGGGATGGAAATTCAAATTTCGGCTTTTCCTTCATTGTCTCCAAACCAGCCCAGTTTTTCCCAGTACACTCCTGATCAAACAYGTGGAGATGGTTTGAGAGCAGGCCTGGCTGGCGTCATGCTCCGTAGCACTGCTCCTCCRTCATTAAAGCTACAGGGGGTTTATCAGGCGGAGGCAGGACCATGTGAGGTGCCCAGTCTCCAGGCAATGCCATTCACCTGCAGAGCAAGCTGTGCTAGGAGTTGATCTAGCTCAGAGGATCCTTCCAGAGCACCAGAGAGAGCAGCCAAAAGCGGAAAGGAAAATAAAAGCTGACTTTGCTGCTGTAGTGACAGCCACCCTGACGGTCATGGTCCCCCAGCATCAAACTGCATCCCTCTTCTTTCCCCACCTTTTCCTCCCTGTCCGCAGTTTCACCTTCTGAGCTCTCGGCACCGGCTATGGCGATCCTGTCTATTTTGGCAATAGTTCGTGTCCTGGGAAATGTTAACGCCAGGCACTGAGGGGTTAGCAAAGTACTGTACTTCAACCAAATTAACCAGCTTCCAAGTCTGCAAATTCTGCTGCCTAGATACAGCTAATTCTCCCCAAACACTAAGTCCCCTTGTCCCCCCAGCTCCTCCTCAGGAATAGCCAACTGCAAAGCACGAGATAGCTATTACATTCATATGCATATATTACAAGCATTAGCTTGACAAGCTTGCCGGTGACARCGTCAGTCATACTTCACTTCATCCTCCTCCTGTGGTCCAAAGCTGGATTCAACGCCCATGGGCCCACGCTGGGCTCGCAYGGCAGCTGAAGGGCCAAGTGCCAGTTAATCTGGAAGAGATATCCTTTCCAGCAACAGCACCTGACTTCCTGGCCAGCTTCCCCCAAGGTCTCCTCGGTTGTTCTGGCAGCTGGGACACGGACAACGCACTTGGGGTTGGGTCAAGTTTTCTTCTTGGCTGCTTTGAGCTCTTTGATGCCATTTTCCTTGACTCACCCTCAATTACGGGGAATGGTCTCGATTACATTTTCAAATAACCTGATATCCATAAGAAAGGCTTTGGGGTAGGTTTTATTTTAAGTGTTATCCATTCTTACGTTTGCCTGATGCAGAAATGTAAGAATTGGTCCTAGAGCCAACCAAATCCTGGTGCTTAGCCCAGCAGTATATCGAATTTCTTTTGCATTTCCAGAATGAAAATGCACAGCCTTTTTAACAGGGACAGCCAACGTACAACATACCAATGTAAGCACTCTGCTCTGTATTTTAACAGATTTCAGGAATTTGTGGGAATTCTCTCTAACGTTGGAGAGTAAAAGATCTGAAGAAATGCTCTTGCAAAAAAAATACAAATGGGCGCTTTGATAACTATAAAGTTGCTTTCTTGGACCAAGAGCCCACATTAGGAACCAAATAAAATATTTAAAGGCAAAAATCTTGCAAAGTTTCCTGCCATGAAAGGGAAAATATGGTCTGTGCTATACCAGACCTTMCTTTTGCAAAAGCTGTTTAGGAGTTGCCATGAAACAAACAGTATTCAACAAAGAGCTTGACAATTTTTGTTAAAGTTGCATTTATATATATTTCTAGAAACGGTTGGTTTGATTTTTCTTTAAATCCAAGTGTCAAGTTGCATTTCAGACCACATATAAATATAATTTTGCTCTCACATAATGCTTTTGTATCTGGTGTAATTCCATTTACTGCAGCGGTGTTACCTTTCAGTTACCCTAATGGGAACAAGAGCAGAATTACGCCAATAAAAAAAGCTRCTTACAGAAAGAAATACAGAAAGAAAGAACACAGAAATAAATACTTCCTCTGGCTTATTTAATATATTTGTTTGTCCAAATTGTAACATCGATATTTATTTCAAAAAATATTGTTTGATCAGCAAGAGTAAACACTGATATATCTTAAACTCCAACAAGCAGTTTTTACAATTCATCAAATGACACTTAACTAAGATTAAGTTTAGTCGGTCAACTAAAAGAAACAAAAAAAGGTTTCAGGTCATATAATTATACCCTTCTGTTTCCCAACTTTCTTAGAAATCTCTGTCTAAAAATAATTCCAGCATCCGGATGTCTTGAACAATTGGCTTATTTTAAAACATATGAAAACTCTTATTCCATCCTTAGCCATTTTAAGGTCTTGGTGCTGGCACGCAGTAATAGTGCTTAGCACTACTATATGCCGCTTTCCACCTCCAAAGCACTTTACAGACATTACCTAATTAATCCTCACAACACCCCTGTGAGGTATGTAGGTAAGTATTGTCATCCAATTAGGTAAGTATTAAGCACTGTTATCCCACCAGATAAGTATTAAGGTCTCCCATTTTACTGGGGATCCTGAGGACAACGGGTTAAGTTACTTACCAAAGGTCACAGGGGAGTCGGTAGAATAAAACTTGGGATGCTCTGGTTTCTTGTTGGCTATTCAGGCATCCGGGCAGCATCCGGGGCTGCTCCCTCAACAAAGGCAGCCGTGGCCATCCACATGGAAATTAGGGCTTTCTATAACCCTCCAAGAGACAGAGCGATGAGTACAGCGAGGTGGAAAAGATGCACCCGAGAAGCACAGCCTCCCCTCTTTGAGGTGGGCAAAGATGACATCGCCTAGAAAATGTCTCAGGAATTTTATTAAGAATAAAGGTCTTGGATCGGGGGCCTTTTCCTGTGGGTGCGCATGGACACGCATTCAAACACAGTGTCAGGCCTTGCCAATCAAAAGCTCCTTCTCCCCCTCACGATTTACCTTTCTATTCCACTGTCTTGTAAAGATGGACTCATCTAAAAGTCTCACATCCAGTCCACAAACACATCAACCTATCAATCATGGTTTGCATCTTCTTAACACAAAAAAGTCCAATATGCCTATCAATCATAGTTTGCATCTTCTTGACATAAAAAAGTCTGATTTGAAGTCCCATTTCAGAGGCTTCCAGGTTTGTAGGGAAGCTTGAATCCACAAACACACTTGATGGGGCAAACCCCTTTTTCAGAGGATCTAGAAAACTAGCCAAGCACATTTTGGGTTTTAATCTAGTCTCAACAGATGTCAAGCTGGTGAAATAATATCATCTGTCCCCCAGAGACAATGCCAGTGTGTACATCTGCTTTTAATTTCACTTCACTGCCAGAGAAAAAGTGAAAGCTCCTACTGTAACTCCACTTGGAGCTGCGTTTGCAAGTTAAGAGAGTCTTGACTTGGAGTCCTATGGGTTTTATGAAGTTACTGAATTTTAGACTGGTGTAAGAAGGCCCCAAAAAAGCCAAACTCACCCTGAGTGAGCCTGTTACAAGCTGCAATCCCAGGTGGGGCATATTGCAGGGTCTGCTCAAGAACCCATCATTTGCTGATAGGCGATGGCTGGTCATGACTGTCCTCTGCTCAGCAGTTCAGCCCTTGGCTAGCGGGAGCAGCCCGGGTGCGATAGCGGCTCTTCTTCTGAGCGTGGCAGAGCAGCACGGCAACGCTCCAGCTGTTGCTGGAGCTAGGGAAAATCCCAAGTGTAAAAAAAAAAAAAAAAAAATAGACCTCCGCTAGATTTCAACTGAGCTGATTTATGTTTTCAAGTGGAAGGCGGTTTTAGCTGAAGTAAACTACACAGTTTTTAGATCATTCAAAATTCATGGCAGTTTGATCCCACAGGACATCAAACAAACACAAATGATTGGCCAGGAATCCCTACAAATTGAAATAACCGAACCTTGTATGGTTCCAGCAAAAGTCTTAAACAAGTTCTAAGGAAGAAAAAAAAAAAAGAAAGATTAAAATAGAGAATTTTTATTTTACTCGTCTACACAAAAACATCTCCAGTTCAATACATATCCAGGCCAAATGCACACAAAGTAGCCCAAACTTCTAATGTCTTGAAACTCAAAAAATGTCCAACCCGCAAACCAAAAGCAAATAAACAAATGGAAATGAGAGTCATGAAAAAAGAAAGTAGATTTAGATTCTGTTGCATTCTTTGGGGTGGTTTTATTTTAACATTGGACTGAAATAAAAAATAAAAAAATCTGAGAAAACTAACACAAAATGCAGGTAATGGACATATCATGTGTGTTATAGTAATGAGAAAGAAAATAGGCAACTGAAACTGTGACAAGAATGTGCTTAGTTATTATATTCTTTCAAGCCTGGTCTGCCAGCATTTTTTTCCTTTCTTTTCTATGTACTGGTCATCAGTGTGTGCCAAAAGACTTTTCATGAATTTGCACGATCCCATTTCCCAAAAACAGAGGAAACGATGTTTCTCCACAACCACAAGACTCAGCTGTAGGTTTTACACCACGATTTGTAGCTGTAAACTAACACGGTGACATGACATCCCCCTGCCTAAATAATGAAGACCAAGCGAGYAGTGAAATTTCAGTGTGGGTTATGCAAAATGAAGGGATTAAAAAATGAAAAGAGCATTCACTTCATGTTGCTCCTTTAAAACATTATCACATAGCTCCTTTTTTTTCTAACCTGACCTTTTTTCCCCAACGGTTTGTCTATAACTTAATGTAAGTAATTCTTTTGAAATAATGTTCACAGTTAGCATAATTGGTGTTATATAGTTCTAATGTACATTACAGAATATTCTGTCACTAGACACTAAATTGAAATTTTAAAGAAAATGATAGAAATAGCTGTAAGGGAAAAAGTACCCTTTTAAATCTAATTTGCTATGCACCGCAGTAGGGTAATGGATGCAATGAAAGTTCCTTTATTGAGTTCCCATGTCCAAAAGGTATTTAGGTAGCAAAGGATGTTAAGCAGACCCCCTGTGCTCCTCCTTTAAGTAAAGATAGCAGGAAATAAGGTATATAGGTTTGTGTCCTCCTGATTTTTATTTCCTCAGGAGTACAACTTATGCAAAGGGCACCTTAGGCTACTTGGAGGATCACAAAGGGTGCCCTCGACCCCCTCGCTGTCTGCATGAATAGAAGCATCTAAAGGATGGCTGAAGCCATACAGCGAGTTAAATCCTTCAGGTGGGTCTTTTCAAATTCCAATAGTGAGGAGTTACTGGAGAATTGGTAAGGATTTCACTAGGCCCCAGCAGGTTTGAGATCAAAAGCCCTGGTTAAATAAAAGCCTGTTGGGAAATCTTAAAACCTCTTTGTAATGTAACTTAAAAAAGTTAATACAAAGAGCCCTTAGACTGAAGCCTGTAACAGCATGAACAAAGAGTATATCAAAACTGATTCCATTAAGGGAAGGCAGACAAATAAATTCATTTAATTTAAAGAGAAATCAGATATATTACTCTGCTAAAAACTAAAACGCATACCAGGAAAAAAAACCCCACAGATTTTATAATACGCACACACATAGAGCTGTGAATAATAGAAATAGATATATATAAAATCTATTTATAAATATCTCTCAGAACAGAGAACAGAACATTATATACACACGTATATGTTTAAGTATCAATTTATCCAATATGTGYGTGCGTGTGTGTGTATAATTCTAGTATATACATATTTTTATCATTTATGAGGCCTCACGCTGGGCTTTCAAATCTGCAGTTAGATATATCTATATATGTACCCAGAAAAACGCAGCTGAAAGAGACCCTACATTCAAACTGACACAAGACATTTTTTAACCCAATTAATTAAAAAAGATGGGTGCTCATCAGTCAGCTGGCACAGKTTTTTTTTCCCCATCATATTGCCAAAGTGTCACAGTGTTAGTTGTGCAGCATGTTTAAAACAGAAAATCTGGGACTAGGATTTAGATATCATTTATTAGCTGACCTCTTTCCGAGCAGCTCGTATACTTTTAACTCATTGGGGGTCCTGCACCAAAGGTGGGGGGATAGGAGGGAAGAGAATCACGTAGAATCGTTTAGGTTGGAAAAGACCTTTAAGGTCATCCTCTCGGTGACGTGCTTGAAGATCTCGTGTTGGACATCACTGGCGCTCGCACAACCGGGGGGTTGYGCACCGCTTGCACGAAGCAAGCTGCCTGGCGTGCATCCTACGTGCACGGGACGGATGTGTCACTACGGCATGGGGGGACCGCGACCGGGGGTCCCTCGCCTCACAACGGGGTCGGGTCTGGCATCCCTGGGGAGGGAGGAGAGCGATGCCCTCTCGCCCCACGGCTCAATCCCCTACGATGAAGAGTCACTAATAATTTTGCTCCCTCCACCTTCCAAGAAAGGAAAGRGGGGGGCTGAATTTTACTGCATTTGTGAGGTTTTTCGTTATTATCATGRTGGGGGAGATGTGGATATCTCATTAGCTAGAAAGCATATTTTACTCTTTAAGAAACGATATTCCTCTCAGACTTAGGCTGTGCAGCTAGAAGAGGGAGATGTACRAGTTGTACAAACGAGGGTGAATGCCTGCAAAAATCAGTGTTAATGTTCTACAGGATTTTTTTTTAAACTTTTCTCCTTATAATTAAAATCTGACATTTTAGTTCAACAATGCTAACCCTGAAGTCATTATGTTCACGTATAGCGGGGGAATGGCATCCACTCTCGTTCTGTAAACCCCCTTCATGCCACCAACCCTACAGCAGGCACAAATCAGACTCTGTCCCCGTACTCTTCAAGAATAATTTTTCTGAAGATAAGAAATCAGCAACGTATCTCACACATAGTGCCTTTCATCCCAGCGAGCAGCAATAGTTTCACAACCTACACCAATGCCATTAATTTTTTTTTTTTCTTTAGACCCCTAAAATGCACAGCAATTCAAAGCCTTTTAACTATAGGAATGGTTATCATTTTAGCAATGCCATTTCTCGTTATCTCGGGTGGATCCCACCAAATTAGTTCAAGGACCACTATTTGTCAATGGAMCATTACTCTGTGCACAAAATCACGGTGGTGTCTGCTGAAGAACTGCCCTTTGCAATAGCAACCCCAGAAAATGGACAAAATGAAGAATGCCAGATCGAGACGGGATCACGAGGGAAAGCCAGGCAAAAGGTGTTGATATTTAGGGGACCTCGGTCTCAGTGCTGTGACTGACATCCTTGCAACGAGTATCTAATAATTACTGGAGATAAACATCACTTTTGGCTCCTTGAGAGAAAATATCTCCGAAAGCACCATATCTAATAATATCAAAGGTTGTGGTGGCTTCTGCATCGCTGGCAATTTTTAGACCGGTAGAGGATGAGGTTTTCTGGTTCAAACAGGAATTAATTGAGGGAAGTCATATGGCTTGTGTTATACACGTGACACCAGATGATCCAAATAGTCCTGTCTTGGCCTTATAATCTACAAATAACCTTGTGGAGGTACTGCTCTCCTGTGGATTAGTGGCAAACCAATGCTACTCTTGCTTGGATGAGTTTTCTGATCTAAATACTGTCCAGACCTGCGTGGCGTACAGGATTTGACTGGATCACGGTCTCAGACGGAGCCATTGCCAATTAATGCCAGACGTGCGATAAACCGGGGTAGGARACGCTCCACTTCAGGTGCTGTGCGATTCTGGAGTATCACTAATGCTATGTAATGAGCCAGGTCTGAAGAAAAATAATTTTGCTGTAAGGACACTTACAAATATTATTTTATATTTGCTATCTTTAYATTACCTTGCACCGTAAAAGAGACAGACTATCAGACACCATGGAGCTCTTTTTGGCTCTGAATTAATCAGATTCATTTGCAAGAGCAGGGTATAATTATGGCCATTTTCTAGTCCATAAAAATCACAAGATTCCAGAATTACATGGGTAACAGAGCAACCTATTCCCATATGGAAAAACGAGCATATGGGGTCTTGTCTATCTTGCTTGGATTACAAGGCAGAGGAAATACCTGGTTGAGCAGTGCTCAGGAATTATCAGGTGGATGATATTACAGGAGCAAGCCAGGTCTTTATTTATTTGCTTTACAAGGATGCCTCCGAGTTCAGGTTGTTCGAGTTACATAAATGCTAAGCTTCCTGCAGACTAGCTCCACAGCCCCGATTGCGCCAAGTCCTTCGTTGTGATCAGTCAATGCAGTTTTCAGAAACCTGGGAAATCCTTGTGATGGAAACCCCTCCAAACTAGAGGTGAGCTCAAACTCAGTCACCACCTCAAAGTCARCCAGAAATATTTCTTAAATGCAGATATCCTTACTTCTGACCCTATCTCTAACCATGCTTCGTTTTAACCYCTAGGATAATTCAGTATGTAGAAGGAAATGTGTCATTTATTAAGTCAACAACCACTTCCTTTAGTATCTACAAAAATTTCTTCTGAGGTTTCCCTTTCAAGTGCTGATGTTATTTAGATTTGCAGGCTGAGACTGTAGCAAAAGGTGGAAAAACTTACAGTCATTACATTGATTAATCAGCTGCTGAAATTTGGCTTTTCAGCGTGACACCTCTATTCTTTGAATGTGTGGCCTACTGCAATGTAATCAATTTGTCTGTGCAGGCTCCAAAACCCCAGAGCCACACAATGCAAAAAGGCAATCTTCTGCCCTCTTTGACCACAATAAGCAACATTACTGAAATCACTGCTCCCGTACAAGTGTAGCATGACCCCATATTTGCAGGCAGCAGAGTATGACTTCATTAAAAATCATACGCCGTGTTAGGGACTTCAAGCTTTTGCAAGGCAAGCCAGCAGCAGAGCAGCRTATGTCTGAAACCGATAGTAAAATGGGTAATGCCATAAACCCCACCTCTATACCGTTATTTACATACGTATCTTTCATCTGACATAGGCTTCCCCTCCAGCACCTTGAATATATCAGTCCTAAGGAAGAGATTTTAAGTTCAAAGAGTGCCATCCCCAAATCAATGTAGGGGGTTAGCAAGTGAGGTGCGCCAAGCAGTAAGACAAAACATATGCATTTTTAATAGGTAGCCTCTCCTCCCCCTGAGGAAGCCAAGAAAAGAGACTCTGTGAAGCTTCAGCAGAAAACAAGTTCAGTGGATTTATACTCAGGCTGCTATTCACAAAAACAAAATTCACAACTCTCATATATCTTTGCTAGATGTTTTCCAAGCMCTCTTCAAAGCACACCGGCCCCACTCTTGGCAGTCCTATTGACCAGGTGGACTCRTCTCCAGGCAGCATTGAAAAAGACGACAGGGGAAAAAAATAATTAAAAAAAAATAAAAAAATAAAAAGGCCGTGAAAGAGAAACAAAAATCTCAACAGGTCTGTATGGAATTTCAGCAGCACTTTATTTATTAATGCATATGTAGCTACCATTGTATTCCAGCTCCCAAAGAAAGATCTGTAAGGAATAGGCCACATGCTGATTGACAGCAGCCATAATTCCATACAATGAGACTGTATTAAATTGTTTGATGTGATATGATACTCATCACTTGTAACTGATCAAACATACTGCTGCATCAAACAGTATTACAATACAATCAGGCTGGATATGGTTCCTGCCAAGGCTGTTCATCACATTGCACACTTCTGCATTAAACATATCTATTAATAGCATTGACAAACTACTCCTATCCAAATTTTTCCAAAGAATTGTACGACATGAAATGTGCAAAGAAATCCATACATAATACTTTGCAGTTTGAGGCAGCATTTCCGTTGGCTGAACGCTTCAACATGAAAGGCTTTGCTGATTTGGGGGTTTTTGTAGGGTAATTCCAAAACTTGCAAACCTGTGCCCCAAAACAGAGATGTGACATTCCAGCTTCCTTTTTTTTTTTTTTTTTCTGTTGGATTCTTTTTTCTTTCCTAAATGCAAACAAATTGGAAGATTGAATATTTTTTGACCAAGATTTTACTTTTGCTATGGTTCCCCCCGGGAGAGCTGCTCGAGCCTGCTATCTTGCAGGAGGGAGCTGTGTTTGCTAACACTGACCCTTTTAGAGGCGGGAGACATAAATAAAAGAAACAAATTCCTTGTCACTACTGTTCCTGCTGCAGACATAGAGGGTGATACGCTGCAGCCCATGGGGGACAGGACTCGCTGTGACATTACAACTGTAGGGGCTCTCTCAGATGCAGATTCTTAAATGAGCCTGGGTCTCTAGAGGGCAGAGGTCAGCTGTCCTCAAATCTGTGTGAATGCTAGATTAAGTTTATTAATCTCCCTGCTTTCACTTAAAAAGCAAATTATAGGATGGTTAAATGTGAACGCCCAGGAGCTTGTGAGATGATGAATGCCCTCAGCTACCACTGCTAGAGGGAACACAAGGTGTCGAGACCCCAAAAGGGTATTAGAAGTTAGTGGGATGCACCGATGAATACGTTTTCCCCGTGAATTACTGCGTGCCTTATGCCTGGTGTGCATTTTGTTTGCTGTTCCGACAGCAGCAAACGCAGCCACCCTCAGACACGAGTGCAAGACACGTAGCTGCTGGCTGGAGAACTGTTGGCCCCAATTCAGGTACCGGTGACCGCCCACCTTGATGTCTGAGGGGTAGAGCAGATGTGCCCACTACAGTGGGGGGGCATAACCTCAACCACAGCTCTTTATATAGAATTTATACCTGTGCTTGGGTGAGGTTCGAAATACCCACCTCGCTGCACCGACTCTCCAGCACCCAGGAGCTGCATGAAACCAAGCATGCAATGAACATGGTATTTAGCAACCTTCGAAACTGCTTCTATCAGTGTATCTCATAAAACTACTCCAGCGTGTAAAAATGAAGTGATAAATGAGCATGAGGGTTCCATATAATTCCTCGTGGACAGGTATGCACATCATAATTGGACAATCTGTCCCCTTGATTGCTATCTCAGCTTGGGAGAGCAAGGATCACATGGCCATGGAAAATACGAAGTAATATGCAGGAATGCATGCCTGACTATCTGAAGCTGGTGGAGAACAACAGKTTTTTTTGAGTTGGGAATGTATACATTTCCCATTTATGAATTTGTGCAAACTGCAGTGACAGAAGGTGTCTTTTGTCCTGCTTTTCTCTCCCGTAGTGCCAGCGTGAGCAGACTAAACACATCGCACAGCAGCAAATTATCTGTTGACAGAACCTGCTCCACRAAGGTTACTTAAGAAAGGTGTGTAAGGCATTTCCTTTTTCTAATTAAAAAAGAAAAAAAAAAAAGTCTTTTAAGATAGGAAGCTGTCTCAGAATGGTACCTTAAAGATTGACTTATGATGGAAAACATACAGGAAAGGGCTTTCACACCGTGATGGCCAGTTTTTAGCAGTAACAGCTCAGTGCAGTACATGGAGCTAAAGAAGCTGTAACTCTCTATCTGGGTGTAGCTAAGTAATTCAAGATGCTGCAAGTTAAATGTAACAGTAGAAAGGAAGAAGTTCAAAAACAAAGTCCCAGGCATTTCAGCACAGCGTATAGTATGCTAAATTGTGGTATTAYAGAAATTGCTAAGAGTTTGGCCACAAAACGTTTCATACTGCACCAGCATTCTGTCAGGGCTGGGTTCCAGCAAGCCCAGACATTTTTCCCTTCACCTGTGCTTCCCCCCCCTGCCCCCGTTTGTTAACACAAAACAAAAAACTCCCACTGTATCAGAGAATTACAGCCCTCGTCCTGACTGTACCTCTCCATTTATTAAATCAGCGCAACCGAAAAGTCACCACACACCAGGCAAAGATAACTGCAAATCTGTTCTTACCCTCCCTGTACCACCTGAGTGCCGCTATTATTCCTCATCCTTGGGGAAAGGACCCCATATGTGAGTTTCAGAAACCACCTCAGTAACTCCAAGCATCATTATCAATAGTAGGATGAACTGCAGCTGGGATGCACTGAGAAGGCACGGTAATACTCRCCCTAATCTCTGCATTCATCTCACTGGCCCTCACTAGGAAGTTTAAGTACATTTACTGGGGATTCTTCAGCCCTTGAAAGGTAGGAAGACATCTATGAGGCTTGACGTACCAGCTAATTAACTTGGGTTTGCAAAAAAAAAAATCTTCTTATCTRCTTAACTTCGAGACACTCTCTTTGTTTTTAAGCTTGCAGACTACCTTCTCTTTAAAATGCACATTACGTACAACTGAATAGTATGGAATGCATTATTTTTAACGAGGACCTATTTTAACTTGGACCTAAATCTAGTAACATTTGACAGAGAGGTTCTTTTTAAAACATTTGCAGAATCAGCTGAATGATAGTCTATAGCATGTGTTTTGCAAGACAAGCTACAAAATCATCATGCTTTTTTTTCTGTCCTTAAAAATCCAGGAACATGAATATATGAATCACTTGAAAATGAACCCCCAAATGCATACACAACTCCAAAACCTATAAGGAGTTTAAAAAAATCTTCCARTTTTTGTTTCTTGGTCTCTAGAAGGGAAGAATATTGAGGCTGAGAGAAAGTGACTGAATTCGTGCCTGCAGTAGTTGGGGCACGTGAGTGTTTCATGCAGTTCTTCTGACAGGAACACAGACGTGAGCAACTCCTGTAACATCCCTGCTCAGAATTAAACAGCACTAAAATTTCCTGCAAATTGCACAAAGCGATTTTAAATCCTCACCATATTCCTAACAGATAGAACAGTGGCATGATTGACCAAGCTTTTTTTCTTCTTCTTCTTTTTTAAAGTACACATATGATGATGCATCATAGTTATAAACAGATGGTATTTGGCCTCCTTCCTATTCTCAACATTTGGAATTCCTAAACTATGTGAATTAAACAATAATATTTTATAAACATACAAGGGATTTTGCTCACTGCTTTGTTAACATAGAAATTATACAATGCTGACATTTATTTAAATTTTAAAAAGTAAACAAGAGTGTGTATTGAATTAAAGCAAACTAAAATCAACAGAAAGAAATATGTTCTGCGCGCACATTACCTACAACGGCACGGGCCTTTTTAGGGGAGACATAATGGGATGAAGCACAAATTGTAGCTTAGACAGTCTGATCCTTTGTGCTCGAAAGGCTCATTTAACACCTCGCTGTAAACAACGGATATTTATACCATAATTGGCCAGTTGACCATCAGTTGCTCATTTACTATGTAACCTGGTATTATGGAGTTAAAAGAAGTTCCTTTCTGTTGGCTTTTCTAGGAGTGAAAGTGTGTTTGCAATTTTAGTACCAACTGGATTCAGTCTAACACTTGTACTTAGTATGAGAAACATTTTCATAATACCAAAATTTGGGAGAATAGGAGTATTCCTGCCAGGAAGGGAAGAAGAAAGTATTGGTTCTTAAAAGAAGAATTCTGTTTGCTTGGTTTCCTCTTTCCTTTCCATTTTAACCCCTTTTTAGGCGCTTCTCTAGCTGTGCAAAATTGAGAAGCACTTAGGTTTTAATCACTATTCCCAGGTCTGCAAAGAGGTTCTGTGATGAATAAATAATGAATCAGAGATTTTAATCAGTGTTATGATTTTTGAAAAGGCTAATTATCATTGTTTACAGACATGCCTTTCCAATGTAATTCCTTGTTTTGCCTTCAAAGCTCTAAGGGTTAAGCCCCTAGCATGCATCCCTCCCATTCCTCCTCAGCGCCGCACTCCTTTGCTGCGTTTTCTTTCGGGGTTTGGGGGTATTTTTTGTTTGTTTGGGGTTTGGTTTTTTGGGTTTTTTGTTTTGGGGTTTTTTTTTTCTTCTGGAGCGCGGACACCCAAACCGTAGGAGAGATGGAGCCGGGCAGCCGGAGGCGCGCAGGGCCGGGGGAAAGGCTGCCCATCCCGGGCAGCCGCTCCGCACCCGCGGAAAGGCCACCGCGGGGGGGAGGGGAGGGGGGATGTCCGTGTGTGTCTGTCTTTGCCGGCTGTATAGATAAATGTTACCAAAAAATCTTATTTTAAAATTAACATTATCTTTTCATTCGCAATAATATTGATTATATTATTATTGCTGGGGGGAGCAAGCGGCCGCCCCGGGGCCCCGCGGAGCACCGCCGGCCGCGGAGCGAGGCGGAGGGTTCCGCGGGGGGAGCTGGGCTCCGCTCCCGCCCGGGCTGCGCGGAGCGGCGCGGAGCGCACAGAGGGGCCGCGGCCGCGCAGCCCCCGCAGCGATCGCCCCCGGCTCCCGAGCGCCCGCTGCGCCCTCCTCGCCTTCAGCATTATTATCGTTATTATTATTTTTTGCTTTAGCTGCCATTGGCCTCGTTTAACCCTGGTTCCCTTCTCTGCCCCCACCTCCGTCCTCCCGGCTTCGCCGGGATGGGAAAAGCCCCTTCCCCGGGTGGGATATTCGGTGCCAACGTCCCACTCCCCCCTCCCGAGTAAGAAGCGCTTCGGGCAACTCCCTGGGTCCGACGGCCCCATCCCTGCGCTCCGGCCGCCCCATCCCTGCGCTCCCGCATCCCTGCGCTCCCGCGGCCGCATCCCTGCACTCCGGCCGCCCCATCCCTGCGCTCCCGCGGCCGCATCCCTGCGCTCCGGCCGCCCCATCCCTGCGCTCCCGCGGCCGCATCCCTGCGCTCCGGCCGCCCCATCCCTGCGCTCCCGCATCCCTGCGCTCCGGCCGCCCCATCCCTGCGCTCCCGCCGCCGCTTCCCGCTGCCTCTTCCCCGTTAAGCGCTCGCTGCTGCTGCTGCTGCTGCTTCCTCGGAGGGTGGGTGACAAGTTGTAACACAGTTATATAGCACTTGATTATCAGTTTTCCAGCAACAGCTGTGTATATTCGCTAAGAATGTAAAGAAATATCAGAAGATAATGCAGCATTGCTATTTATGACCCTATAATTAAAGTTCTGACAGTGTTTCTATTATAAAACCTTATTTGCAAGGGTTCATAACTCAGAGGCAAAATTTTCCTCCAAGACGAAGCCTCGCTTACCAGACTGAATCATTTGAAAAGTATTTCAGTTAAACAGGGTTAGCCTATCAGAGGGTAAAATTCTCAAGGACTTTCATTAAGGTGCTCATTTCTATCTGCAAATAAAGAATTGCAAAGTCCCCCAAATCAAGGATATATAAGAAGGAAAATATTTTTTTTGCAAAATCAGGGATTCATGGAAAGGTTTTAATATAATTCTAGGAAATTATTCCCATGAAAACAATTTGTTTGAAAGAAAATGCCCTCCAGTCCTTTCCACACAAACTAGTCTTGGGCTAGTACATGAGAACCAAACTTAAAAGTGACTACGAGCAGAAATGAGACTGACTAATTCATTTCAACTGTCCTTACTGGAATAAAAAACAAAGAATAAACAGCTTGAACGGGGAAAGGTGAATTTAATTTTCAAGGCCCTTTAACTTTTAATAATCCGAGGAACAATATGGGAGGTACATTCTACCCTCCCAGTTATCCTGATATAAATTCATTCAAGATTTATATTGGTGTAATAGAGAAGCAGAATTTGCTCCATGATTTCTAATGAACTGCTGGCTCGCTCTTTAAAAATGCAATTAGAAAAATCTAGCCTCCTAATTCAGAACAGCTTTGAGCTAAGTCAGAGGTCTCGATGCTGCAAACACGGATGGAAGCCAGTCTGTACCACGGCTCCTCGCGGTGCCTGCAGCACGACCAGAGCGGGGCTAGGAATGCTGGAAACGGTTTGCTACAAAATTCCCTAGTTATTTTAGGATTTTCTTCTCTATTATACGGGAAAAGACAATTCTCATGTGGAATAAACCTGTGTTTCCTGTGATCTCAAATACTAAGACAGAAGGATTGTAGGATTAGGCGCCTGGCCTGTTATTGATGCAGGAGGCAAGGAGCTGTCTGGTCGGAGCGCTGCCTGGTGAGACTGGCAGGAGTCGGGAAAACCCATTCGGCTTTAACTCTGCACCAAAACTTGTATCAAAGCGCTTGCAGTTGCTGTGTCAATGCAGGTGAAACATCAATAAATATGAAAGTAAGTCAAGGGCTAATTCTGTCATTTTACTCATAAGATTAGGTCTCTGCATTCACCGCTTACTCATGTGTGTAGGAACAACGGGACCGAGCTCCCAATTTGTCTCTCTGACCTTTTGAAGTGAAGGCTTTAAATGAAGCAGCGCRGAGCGCCCGTCTCGTTTGATCTTCAGAAACCGCGAGGCAAAACTCCTCAGGTTGTTTCAGTCTACAGCGGGCTGGTGGGGGGAAGACGCCTCGGGGGAAGTGTCGCCTCCGACTACCTGGAAGTCCTACCTCACCCTCTCGACTGAGGACCTCGAAACAGGCCAGGGTGGCCCCCCACATGAGGCCAACCTGAAGGTTCTAGGAGATGCGGCAAGGACATTTTCATCCTTAAGATGAAAGAGAGCAGCTGTGTATCTTCGCTAAGAACGCAAAGAAATATCAGAAGATAATGCAGCCTTGCTATTTATTACCCTGCAATTAAAGTTCTCACAGTGTTCCTATTATAAAATGTTATTTGCAAGGGTTTGTAACTCGAAGGGAAAAATTTCCATCAAGAYGAAGCCTCGCTTAACAGACTGAGCTGGGTTTGGTTAAAGTATCACGGATCAATAAGTAAACCAAAGCAGAGCATCACCTCGCCAAGGAGCTGGGTGAGACCTCCTTCGGTCGTGGGCCAGATCAGGGCGTGCACTGAGGACAGCGGGTGTTTTCCACTCGAAACCACAGAGCTTTGGTGTACCGAGTCTGTTCACTACAAGCCCTAGTGCAACGTGACAGCATCTCCTCTTTCCTTTTTATTGGTTTGGAGAATGACTCACTGTGAAACTTGAACCGATTCGCTTTAATTGTACCTCAGTTTCCCCATCATTAAAGACAAAAAAATTTGCTCGTCAGTGCAAGGTGTGATAACATCAGTGAACATTTATGATACACTCCGATGAGAAGTGCAAGGTAGTCCTGTTACTTGGCTCTACCAAGTAGGACCACCGCACCTACCCACACTGTCTTGAGAAGACCACTGCTACTCAACCACATTAAACACCTAGACCCAAGCCGGGCTTTGGTTGAGCAGAAATGAGGAGGAACCAGCCAGCATACAAGACAGATGATTACTGCAAAATTACAACTCTGCGGTGCTAGGAAAATATCCGAACACTTACCATTGGACCTCCCGTGGGTTTTTTGATCGCTTAATGGAGTAATTTTAAAGAGAGATACCGCATGCTCTCTCTCACACTGAAAGAGGACAGTTCAGCATCTTGATGGCATCAGAAGGCRCGAAGGCACGTGTGCGGAGGGGGACCAGCCCGTGCCTTTCACCTGCTGTGGACGATGCTCGGGCAAAGGGAAGATGCTGATGTCTGCTGCCGGGATGGGGAGAGGAGCTACCCTGCCCGATACGAGGGAAGCCGAAACCACAGCTGTCCGCAAAGAGAGGTCTTACCAAGCTTCACGTCGTAACACCTTACCGAGAGTCCTCTTCTTGCTTCTTCCCAGAGCGGAGTTGAAAATCTTGGAATTGTCATAACGTTTTATTATCACTTGCAAAACAGATTCTACTACATCAGATAAAGACACAACTGCATTCATTGACTCTGACACAAGGATATGCATAGTGATAAACATACAGATAGATGTACACACTTATACATGAATGAGATATGCTAATTAAAAATTGCAGTGGGCACTTTATTAAAAATTTATTGTACAATCTACATCTTCAAAACATTTTACATCAACAAATATAGCAGCTTGACTGTTGGAATCATAAGTGATTTATCTTTAAAAGACTGTATTCGTAACTGGATGCAAAGATTCTTGATGAACTGCCGTTACATTTAAACTACTGGTTTTTATTGGAAGTATTTTGACTGTTATCTGTTTGTTCTCCATCCTTGAGAGAAATAAAACAAGTGTCTCRGCTTTCATTTTATCGGATAGATGGCACCATGTAGCATATTTCCCATGCTAGTTTGAATTACAGCTGTTTATCTTTCAGCTTTCTTTAAGATTAATTAAATGCAAATGTAACTCCGTGAATCACGGGATTACCTGCCAGACCCCTTATTAATACCTTCACTTAAAAACCCCTGTGCCAGAGAGTCATTAATTTGCAAAAAAAAAAAAAAAAAAAAAAAAAAAAANAAAAGTGCTAAAGCAGCCCTTTGCCTCCAAACAACCCGGAGATGGCTGCCCAATTAGTCCGGCAGCGTTCGGATCCTCCTTTCAGGCCCTGTGGCCCTTTGAGGACACAATAAGGCTCCAATGATAACCTGGCAACCTAGGTAGAAACTCAGCCAAGTGTGAGCGTTTGAAGCTGCAGCTTGGCTGCCATCGTGTCGGCGAAAAGAAAGAATTCAGGCACCATGTCATCCAGTACAAAGGATAAAAACAGATTCAACCGGAAATTCAATGTGGCACCACATATGGGATACATGAGTGCGGTTATACAACAGGCCACATATTTTTTTTGAACAGTCTCCTGCATGTGATGCCGAGGACATGTGTAACCATCATAACGTCTCTAAGAATCTGTATTTAATTTGAGCTGGGGTGGTGGCAGGGATTGGAGATCTGAAGCCGCCACAGGTTTGTGGCAGATGGCTCTGTGTCAGCTATGACAAGCAGCCAGGCTCGGCTTCCTCTGCAGATTTTCTTTTCTCTCTGATCAGGTAAATATGGGCACACTCTGGAAACTTCCACAATTCTGCCTGAGGCTGCAAGTTTGTGACTTAGCCCCATCTGTCACAAATCTTCCCTCGGTTCTGCTGCGAGCAGAGACCTGAATTTACCACCGAGCGCTGCCCAAGAAAACCCAGCCGTCTCGCCCTACGAGGAAGCAGAAGAGAAAAGCGCACGAAGCCGCGTTAGATGCCGGGACACGAAAGGGACGAGTCTCTCGTCTCGCTCTGCAACACCCGGGATTTCAGGAGCGGTGGAAGGGAGTTGGTCGGAGAACGCTTACGCAGAATTATTTGGAAACGGGGTGAATTCGGCATTTATTTTTTTAAGGCAGGTAAGCTGGTCGGCAGACCCAGGTTATCTGCGCCTGGATGAGCACCATCAAACGTCCGTCTGCTTTACTGGCCGTCTCGGCGGACACGCCAAGGGCTGAACATCCGTGGGGACCGACCTGCCCCTCTCGCCCTCAGACACGGCAGAACCACGAACYGGCAGGAGTGAGGGCGTAATGCCCCTGCTTGACCACCATGGGTCTGGCTTCTGGGCCTTATTTTAGAGTGACCTTGGAGAGAATAAGTTCAACTCCTTTTTTGGGGGGTGATAACTCTGCAAGGTCTGGGCATTCCTTTTTTCAAGGAATAGTGATTCAGTCAACAGTTCCTAAATATAGAGTAGAATCATAGAATATATGCAGAGATAAAATCATCAAGAGAAGCAAAGTTTTCACATAAAGCAAGATCTCCCCATGAAGAACAGGCAGCATAATAAGATGTCAGTAGCAATACAGTATTCTTTACGATATAATGAACTTTTTTGTTTCTTGTGTCCTAGGATCAGAACTGAAGTAATTAATATCTACCCTGCCATCATTAGACTTCAGAGTTAACCTTTAGACTTTAGTAAGGACTGTTCATTCAGACCTGCTGTTTCAGAACAGTTGGAGTTCAAGCAGACAGTACTGATTTGGCGTAAATTTTACGCACTTCTTTAAAAGTTACCTTAACAAAATTAAGAATTAGAGACTATTATTCAGCAYAAAACCTGAGATTTGGCAGGCAAGACAGCAGAGTGATTTACAGAGCTAATTCGTGTCGGGTCAGCTTTACTCTGTGACCCAGCTCCTTCCCTCTGTGAGTGAGTATTGGGGAAGAATCAAGGTGGAAAGCAGCTTGTAGTAATTACTTTTGGAGCTCAACTTGCAAACTCCAAGCACCTTTGGAAACCACCATCAAAAGACAGCATTGGTTTACACGAATCGGGTGCACTCTGAGGCCTGAGTCAGAGCTCTGTAATACTCCTCAGTAGAGTAGCAGAATTTCCCTGAGCAAACTGGTCTGTCCTGAAGTTTCATGTATCAGCCTTTTAAAACTCATTTCATTCTTTCTCATTTCATTCATTTTAAAAAAAAAAACAAACCATCAAATGTTGGATGCGAATCTATGCACGGTACCCACCAGGTACCTTGCATAGGATGGTTCAGAACACACCGAACAACTACAACAGTAGGAAAACAGTTTCAGGCTTTCTTTCTCAAGGTAATTTGAACATACTTTACCCCCCAAAAAATAAGTTTTCATTCTTTTTGCAACTTTTCTTTCGAAGTCCATCATATTTCCTTTGACCCATTTCTCCATCTACCATTTTGCAGTGGCTGTGGTTCATCTGCCAGTTTTCATTTACTTTCTAAAACTAAACGGGAAGCTATCTAATATTGTTATAATAAAAAGTTCAAAGTCCTGGTGTTTATGCTGAAAGATGCACACATAACTGCTTTCTTCCTGCTCTACAAGCGCCGCCAACTGCTGTGAGCTACAGACCACCATTTTCAGAGAGCTGAAATCTCCCAGATATGTACCTCAGAGAGCCAAGAGCAAGGCAAGCCCTGGGAGAAGTTGAGACGCAGGACACATACATATGTATGTGTGTATATGCATACTTACATATATGTCTACATATGTACRGCTGGATCCCAGAATGACCTAGCAGGCAACTTCAACACCCTGCCTGCTAGCTCTTTTCTTCCACAGTGAGGATCCACATTAGCCAGCAGGACTCACTCTACCACAGCAGCTTCCAGACTCACATGCTCCTTGAAGAGCTAAGGTTGACCCAAAATATTTAAACAGTCCAGCAGATCCTCCCACCTGTGCAAACCTCCTAAGCTAGCTGGATTTCACCTGTATCAGCCATACRTATGGGAATGAAAAATGTCAAGACTTCAGTCTAACTTGGATACGACCCTGAGCAACTTAATCCAATTTTGAAGTTAGATCCTACTTCGAAGCTGGCCCTGCTTTGAGCAGAGGCTGACCAGATGACCTCCAGAGGTCCCTTCCTAAATTACTCTATGATTCTATGTTCTAAATAAGTAACCAAAGTTTTCTTTCACATAAGAAATCCTTAGGTTACATACATTTTACTTAGGATCCCATGCCTAAGCACTGACCCAGAGATGGGAGAGCACGGACACAGCACGCTGCACTCCAGAGTTCCCAGGCTGCTATAACCTTCCCGCACAGGCTCTGAGAAGCAGGTCTAGACCATCTCTGAAACCACTTTAAATTATGCTTACTGGAAACCAAGCATCTCAAGAGGCAAATACAAGTTTCCCACTTGTGCTTCCAACCTCCTTCTGACCTGCACCTAATGCTAACCAGGTAGAAGCACAAATTCAATACAATGCCTTCCTTCTTCTCTGCTGGAAATATTTGTACTACTTGCACATCCTATAGAGCTCTAAATTAACTTTTATCAGCTCAGGACAAAAGATCTGGAGAACACTGTAAGCAAACATCTGCTCAATATACATTCACCGTTAAAAAGYAAACAGTATGTTTGGCTCCATAAGGAACAGGTTGAAAATTATCAGAGTACAACACATCACACGAACTGATGGCATGGCCTAGAATACTCTGTGAAGTAATGATCACACCAGCACAAAACCAGCTCTCAAGCATCAAAATGGTTTGAATGATGGGAGTTACGAATGTAAACACAGAATAACATTCACGAAGAGAGACTGAGAAGACTGGGGTGCTATAAGAGTTTGACAAATGTTTATAAAATAATGAATGGTATAGAAAAGATGGATGGGGAGTTTCTGCTTCCAGGCAACCAACGAGAAGACACTCCACGCAACGGAAGGTGGGGAAACCCCGAGCTGACTGGAGGAAATGCTTTTAACGCTGTCTGTAAACATATGAAGAACCGCTTTGCTATATAGGAGGACGTGAAAGACAAGGACATGGCTTTCCAAGGGCCTGAATGTCAAAGGGAGAACTATTATGTACAGCCTCGCAAAAATACTAAAGGAAGATTATGAAAGATGATAAAATCTCCAAGTCCAGGGTTAGGACCAATCTCTAACTCTAAAAGACAAAGAGAAGACCTCTAATGTCAGCCTCCTCCTAAAATCTGATGCTCACCACTATCAAGAACATGGTACTGAACACATGGCGTGCTGATCCAGAGTGGCAGTTAGCATCCTTACAGCAAAATGAATTTCTCATGGAGTTTTGCAGGGGAGTGGGTGAGGATAAGGGCAGAGGCATCGTCCCCAGCTCTTACATGGCCTGTACAAGAACTACGAACGACTACTGCTCCTTGCCACGGGGCTGAGTGGCTGACGGGACATCTGGCGTGAGGCTCCCCCACATCCTTACGTGTGCGGTGCCCCGTATCCTTAGGCTGAGAATGCCTCCTGCTGCCTTCCTAAATTTTAAAGCTCGACCAGGGGCAGTTTTCCCTTCTACATGTTTTCCTGAAATACCAAAGATACTGCTTTATCTCAAATCAGAGCAAAAAGAGAAGGAAAAAAGAAAAAAAGAAAGTTCTGTTAGAACTGCCCTATACAGCCAAATCCTGAGACTGGAAACAATTCAGATGTCTACGGTCTAACTGGGCTCTTAATTTGATTTTACAGCAGTTTAATCCCTTTGAATTCAGCAGACTTCCTTCTACAGTGGTGTAAGAAAGAAAGAAAAAAAAAATCACGCCATGTGTCTTTTCATAGGCAGGTGAGCTTCTGTAGTGTGATGGAAATGAGAAGATGAATGTCAGAAAGTGGGCCAAATTCTTTTCTCCGTTAAACAAGCATGAGTGAGAGTAGGATTTTTCTGTAGGAACTGAAGCTGACAGCATGTCAACCAGCACTCATTCAGCTGGGAGGGCTGGGAGAGATTATTTAAAGTTGTCAGCTCCTTCCATGCCTGGCTTTTGGCAACTCTTCTTGTCCCTTTCCACTGTATACTCTTTATACATGCTGTTTTAAATTAAGAAACTGAAGTGAGGGAACTGAAAGGTAAACTTAAAGAAAATAATGCAGAAACAAATGCTTTTCCCTATTTTTTCTTTTTTTTTTTTTTTAATTTTAAATCTACTGGATAGGGAGCTTGCAATCACTGACAGGTCTTACGGTGTACTCCGACGGAAACCGATGCCCTGTTTTTGTTACTTGCTTCATTCTGGCTCTTGCTTTGGCAACCACAAATACCCAGAACCAGGGAGCAACGTTTGATTCCATAAAACTGGAACAGAACAAATAATTGATAACAAATGAGGTTTGCTTTCCACTCATCTCAATCTTCCGTTAATAAGTGGTGGAAGGCAATGTCGAAACGCAAATGAGCCAGCCTTGGGTGCTGTGAGAATACGCAGGGTAACTAATACATCATTCGGAAAGGTTTTCATAGGTGCTTACATTATGGACATTTTTAAAAGTCTGCCAGTGTGAATCTGTTCTGTCGAGTTAAGCTACTGCAGTTTCATGTCTTGGTCTGTGCATTTTCACAGCGATATTCACTGCGTCCGGCTCCCCAGCCTGACCGCCCCGCTGCCGTTTACCTCCCTTTTGCCCCTAACTTTGTCAGCACAAGCACTGAGAACAACTGAAGGCATAAACTGCCTGTTTAATTAGACCGCTGTCTAATTATTATGGATGTCCTTAGTGCTAAAAACCCAACAATATGTAAAAGGATAAGCCAAGGTAGTTCTGATAATGATTACTTCCCAATCTAGGAAGCAGAATCCCCAACCAGTAGAAAAAAGCACATTTTGCTTTTAAAGCATTTTTACTTTCAAGGCTTCCCAGCTACTTTATGAACTTCAGGCAGGGAGCATGTCAGGAAGGTTTTTGAAAGAAAAATAGTGTTAGTACGCACTACTTTGCTAGGGGTGCCTTTTCTATTCCACTATAGTATATCTAATATTATACTGATCTGAAAAAAGTGAAAATACAGTGGAAGTGCTGCGCACCCTTCACGATTTCACTCTTTTCAGCTTCCTAAAAAGCAGCRTTGTTCCAACTCTAATTACATTAACAGCACGTATCTAAGTTAGCGTTTTTCTAGGAGGTTTTGCGGATAGTTTCACTGCGAAAGGAAGACTTGGCATACGTGGGTGTAGGTACAAAAAGACAACTCTAACAGTATTCTCCGAGCTGATCCAAAGCCTATTAAAGACAACAGGGATCTTTTCTCTGGTGGTCACAGGTTCTGGATTAGGCTCTGCCTTACTCATTTTAAAACGATCCCCCATGCAGCTCAGTTTCTACCTGTGGTGGACACTCAGTCTGAATGCTCAGAAGATCTGAAACGGGGCTGCACTGTTAGCAGCGCACGCGTACGAGGGGCCGGACAAACACCTTCAGCTTCTGCCTGCAAATCATCCCAAGGGATTTTTTTAAGAAAAGAAAATCAGCATTTTGCTTATGGGGCTCGTGCATACATTTTAAACCCATACTACTTTATATCAGTATTTGCTCTACCGTTATTCCCCTTTTTAGTGCGCCTTGGCTCTGTTTAGGAGCTGSGGATCCACACGTAGAGAGAAGATCCACGTGAACGCAACTATTAGCTGAACTTGAAGCATTGGGAAACGTCAAGGTAAACGTTTAAGGACTGTTYTCCCTTTGAAGCCACCATGTATAACTATGCGATACTATTGACTCAAGAAGTAATGCTGAACACTGGAAGTGTTCAGTCAGCATTTTAAACTATTATGAGCTACCTTCTGAACCATTGCCAAGTTAATAGACAATGAAAGATAATGAGCTTGAAATTGGGTGTTAAATTGCATTTTTGGTTCTCTCCTTTTTTCTTGAAGTTTAACTGTTTCCTGCAGAAACAACATCATCTTTGATGTATCATTATGTAAATGCCTATTTTTAGGTCACAAAAAAAGTCAGGCGTGGGCTAAACCCTCGCTCCTCCCGCTACATGTGTGCGCGAAGGGGTGGAGAGGCAGGCGAGACACGGCGAGACCCAACGCGTTCTGGTCCCCAGAGGGAAGAAGGTGGAGAGATGAGGTTAGGTCTGCCGGCAGCATGAGCCTCCAAATTAAGAAGGAGATTACTCGACTTGCTCATTAACAGCGTGCCTGGACGGCGACAGCCGGGGAACGCTAGAAAGACYGCATTTGTATTGCACGGGTAACACGAGGAGTATTTCTATGCACTCCCAAGCCTTTAAGGGCTTTCAGCTGAATTCAGGTTTTTTTTACAACCTGCAACACCTTTGTGGTGCAGGGGTAATGTGTATCCAACCTGCGCAGGGCACAGCCAGGACTGTAAAAGTCCTAAAACGCTGGAAGTCTACATATCAGCATGCAGAAAACAGCAGTTATTTTTCTAAAAGCAGCATCGTGTAATAAAGCTCGTCACTGGCATAATATAGAATTTAGTGCTTCATCTACAATCGCGTAATTAAAAAAAGAAAAAGAAGTGTGACTCCTAGCAGTATAAATATACCTCTTAAAAATGTGAAAGTCGGTCTAGCATTGAACACTCGATCAACACTTGAACGGAGGGTCTGCCACTGAAACTGTACTTTCTCTACATAAATAACTGCAAAGAACAGGACATGATAAATAACAGTAAATTATGCTTCCGATAAACTTTTTTTATGTTCAACGTACCTTAAAAAGCAAGGAGTTAAAATAATCATAATTATCAAAATAATTCAAATAATTCCAAAAGGCAGAGAAATCTTACCTGATACCAGTCACCTGCATTTTTTGAGGACTGAAGATTAAATTAGGATAGGAAGGTAGGCTTATCCTCATTAGTATAATTGTAGGATCTTTCTTTTATTTTCCTTTTAAACTAATGAGTTGCATTAATCCAGGTTCATTTTTATAAGCCTCTTGGGTCCAAATGTAAAGGACAGTCATTTTAGAAAACAATAAATTAAAAAAAAAGCATGTAGCATGCATTAAGTGCACGTATTTCATAAGACCTAGGTTAATACAACTGGCATCTAGTTTAATTAATCCTTGTTAGTGTAACGACTAATATCCCTCCCTAGCATGTTTCCTTTAAACATTAGTATGTTAATTAAATGTTGTTTTTTTAAGGGTTTTTTTCCTTTGTACTTCAATATGGCATTATATCATGTAAAACTATTCTGAACAACTACCTTATAGAGATGTTTCCTTACAATATCTGGTCTCTTGCAGAAATTCTGAAGCCTTTTAAAAAGCTGTTCAGGTGTAGAATACAGATATTCAGCTGCAGGAAAAACAGATACATTTTTAATGAAACAAAAACCTCAAAGCACACACTCGATATTAGTCACTTTACTAATTAAAAATGCATATTGCTCTGTGCCGCCTCGTGTTTTACATTATTTAAGCATGATTTTATAAGGTTACCTCAGCTCACAAGGATGTTTAATGCTAAATAAGACTGTGTAGTTGTGCTGTTTAGACATCTCCTTTGGGTGATTAAAATACATTATTCTAATGTAACACAATGCATATGTGATACATTTAGTGATGAGGTTTTTCAAAGAACTGGTACTACATTAGTGTGTATCCTGTACCGCAGTTGCATACTATTAAGTATTAAATTGTTTAAATAATTTGGTGTGATTTTCAGGCCTCGGTTTTTTTTTTTTTTCTGTGTATCAAAAAAATCTGCAAACCATTGCAGCATCACTGACCTTTTAACAAAAATCTATCATTACGGGTTGTGTATGCTAACAATGAAGAATGCTATTTCAAAACTTGCTTTTGTGTTATCTTAAAAGAACAGATGGCAAATATAAACTTTGTCTAATGTATTAAAACACATAAAATTTTCCTTAACACTAACATGTTGGCTTGCCAAATAAACAATTGCTTTTGCTCAAGTTTATTCTCAAACTTTATATTTTAGCATGAATCACGTTATTACGTTTCACGCAAAAAGAATGTGCAACRAAGCAGCTACCTGGAAATATCTCTGGGTACACCAAGGCTCTGGGACACAGCGGATAACAGCCGCAATACACAGCTTCGACCCTGAAGATTAGAAATAATAAATACACAAAAATAGACGTTAGCGAGCCAAAAACTTACTTTGGTGCAAGAGCATTGAGGTTGACTACATACAGCAAGAGTGAAACATTTTTTTCTTCAGCAGCATAATCCTTCGAAATGCCAAAGTTGCTCTTTTTAAAGAAAATTTTATTGATCATATGAATTACATAGAACAGAACAGCGAGCATATGTTTTGTTCGCTGAATAAATCAAAGCGCAGCTCTGCATTTTTTTGTTTTTTAAATACTGTTTAACACATTTTATAATCAGCAGACAGACACATGTAACAACATGGTGAAGTATGGACGGCTTTTCTTAATAATGCTGCAGAAAAACAAGGGCACACGTGCGCACGTTTGGACGTATGCGTGCGGATACACAGACGCACGCAGTCACCATTACCTGGCAGAACAGATATTCTCCTTCGACTTTAAGACTCCAAAGGTTACAGTTAAATATAGCCTAGGAACAACTTGCAGCATGCTTCGGGCTGGGATATTTTAGCTTATGCGCATGCTTCAGATAATTTCCTTTATTTTTCGGGACGCAAACTGTTGTATTTTTTAATAACTACTGACGAGATTCCTTTGCCAAAGCGTGCGATGCTTTGTACTTGTGTTTTTTCACGGAACAATTTACATATCTCCTGTAACATCAAACCGAAATATTTTAGAATTGCGACGCAGTGGCGCAAAGTTTTCTCGTAGCGAATCTAAAGAAAAGCTATTCTCTTCGTGTTTGCATTTTAGTAACTGAACGGGTTAAGGCATCAAGTTTTCAGGTTTTTTTTTTTTGCATAATGACCATTGATCTGACATAATGTCCCTCCAAAGATACAACTGTAATTTCTGTTGGCCAGAAATTACACAGTGAAATTCAAAACACTTCTTAAAATATGTTTATTTTATGAGAGTCTTTGAATTTCCTCCAACATGTTGACCATACGAGAGCTTTATTTTTAACTTCAGTTTCCCTCAGTCCCCAGAAAAAAAAATATCTGAAATCTTGTCAACGTTCACCTTTTCTATTTTCAGTGACAATCTAAAAGGCTTTCGCTACCTTCATGCGCATRTCGGGCTTGGTACTTTAGTACAGGCAACCAGAAGGAACGCTGTTTCCTTTAAATCTACTCAGTTTTAAACAGAAAAAAAAATAAAATAAAGAATATATTCGGTTTTCATGCTAGAAAACTATGCATATCCACAAAACCCAAAGATACACATTTCTCTGCAAATGCTTTTGCTAAGCAATGATTGCTAGGCTTTTTTCATAAACTTTTAAAATTTGTAATTTATGGTTTTTTTTAAATAACATATGCACTTCAGATTGCATTTTAAACATTAACAACAATTTCAAAGTGTACATCGTCTAGCACTATATTTTTTACCAAAGGGAAATGTTTCTGATGTGTGATTTAATTGATGATTTCAGTTCTTAAATATTGTGTCATATGTCAAAGCAAATAGATTTTTAAAGTTTTCTTTAATCTAGGAGAAAAAAAAAAAAGAGTGAAACTGTGGACATTTCAGTAATAGCTCAGATCACTAAGTTATGTTAAAATATTTGCTTTTTAATCATATCGTCTGCAAGAAAAAAAAAAAAAAAAGAAAAAGAACAGCTCCCTAAAACAAAACTGCAGGCCAAGATGCAATCTGAGTCATCATTTGAGTATGCAATTTCCCCTTATGAAAACCCTCTATCAGGATCATGAATTAGTAAAATCAGAATTTAATGCCTCTGTAGTTTGCTGGATAAAAGTTGAAGTTTGGAATTCGTTCATTTGCAAATGATCTTATTTGCATTCTCATTTTCTACCTTTCCGCACCAAAGTTTACAGGCGTTTTCTGACAGGTCCTTACCGCGGCGCAAGCAGCCTTGCTGCAGACCGTASGCCTTTCAGATGCCAAGACCTATAGATCAAACCAAACTGGGCAGAGCATCGCCGGCACGCAGAGACAGGCTTTAGTCCGAAGACGGACAGGGAAGCTCTGCAACTTCCACCCGTTTCTGTCCTTTTCCAGAAAAGTATAATACCATGACAATAATACAATTATTCTTCATTTCAATCCTTAAGCACTACCAGTTAAATAATAAATAGAGTTCCGATTGATCTATTGTTAAAATGGCTAGTAAATGACCTTTTTATTCCAATTAACAAATCATCTGCTAAATCTATGAATCTTAATATTCAGATCTATTCACTTCAATTCATACAATTTATCTGCAAATAGTTGTTGGGCTTTTGATTCTAAATATAATTAGCTGATAATTTTGCTTGGCTGAATTACTTTTCTGGAGGGCCTGCTAAGGCTCTCAGTCGCATTATCTAGCAATAATGAATCTGATAGGTGAAATTTTTTACTGTAATGAGGATGAGACACAGTTGTGACACCTGAGTCTAGTAATAACAGAAGACTGCTAATTATCGACAGCACTTTTTTGTGTGATGCACAGAGAAAAAAAAATCCCTCATTATTAAAAAATAAAAAGTTACAATTATAAGTGACACCGGAGGAGAGTAAATAAAATGGAGTGATTAAAACATTGCTGCTTTAAGGGTGTTTTTAATTAAGTGGAAATGCTAATGTTGTCATACTTAGCAGATGGGATTAAAATTAGTTATTGTAAGTAACTCATATTTTATGTTATGGTTTCCACAGCATGTCTACAAGATCTAAGAAAGTGATACATTCCATAAGACACTTAAAAAATGAAATTCTCATAGTCTTTACAGCTCATAATAATGAACATCATGAATAAACTATTGAAAAAAAATCCTGCCAAGGCTTTTACCATAGTGACTTAACTCGCATGGAATGTAACCGTAATGTACTGGGCTGCTGGAATCGCACTGCTGGTCTGCCTTTGTCTTTTGCTGATTGTTGCATTTCTTATTTCCTTCACACTCAACAATAACAGAAGTTTGGTGTTTGGGCAGGCATCCAGCATCAAGTGTGGTGTCAAGAAGGTACAGCTTTGGTGCAAGGAAAGATGATGACCACCCACCAAGGTGAT
>JASVER010000037.1:2548958-2563958 GCA_030449065.1 Oceanodroma leucorhoa | reverse complement strand
GTACATTTTAAAAAGGTTTAATTTACTACAAGTGCACCCAGTATAGGATTTGATTATTCTCTTTATTACCACAATATCTCAGGCACAAAGCTGTGTGTATTCAGAATAAACCCTATTTCTTTTTCAGATGGGTTAAACTGTTTACAGAGTAGTGGTTGTCAGAAACCCAAGAAACGGAAGGAGTGTGCAAAAGGGTGGTATAAAAATATTAAAGATTAATGACCACTTTCATGCCAGATACAAACCAGAAGCTCTCCACAGAAGTCTTTAACCTCACGTTTGAAAGGGAACTAAGTGTTTTCACCTGCTAAAATCTCAGTCTGGATTTCAGATGAGTGACCTCGGCCTGAAAGATTTTGTTTCCTATCTGAACCATCCAATCACTCACACCTATCTCTATATTTAAAGAAATATAGAAGTGTTACTGAAACACAAGTCATAAAGAAGGTCTTGCACTGCCAAGCAAAATAAAAAATGCTTACTGTCTTTAATAATTTTAATTTTACAACATATCAACATTATTTAGTTTTACAAAGACAAAGATTTTAAACATGTTTTTTCACTACTATAAGAAAATATGTACACGAAAACTACTTCTGGAAATATTTATTTTATGGTAACTTTACAGTAAAGGAAAGAAAAAGGAAAGGTACCTGGAATTTCAGTGAAAGCCTCTCCAAGGACGGACACATGAAAAGGTAGATCTTTCTCTTTCAGTTTCAGCAGGACTTTAAAGAAAGTTTCAGGATCTTTGTCATGTTCCCTTGAAACAAACAGAATGTATCTTAGCATCATTTATGTTTGCTTGTGGAATTGGATTTTTTTGTTCATCAGAACAGTATTTCTCTTAAATTGTACTTTTGGGGACTAAACATCTTCAGTACAATTTCCCTCTTTGCTTACGCCGCATGGCTGAACATTTTCCTCAACCCAACACTCGTGATCAAAACTCAGTTTCATCAGATTCTTATCTCTCTTCCCTGTCTTCAAATGATGCCTCTACTCTTCAAATTACCAACTTTGAAAGTGAGAAGGACTGAGTAACATCTCACCCAGCTGAAGGCAAAATCATGTTAAAGAAAGGGTAGGGTAGGAAAAAAAACTTTTTTTTTTTTGCCTGTCAAAAAATATGTATACAATCTCCATTACAGTTTATCCCCTTTTTCAGGAGGCATGGGTTAATCAAAAACTTTTGCTAAAACCATAGGACTTCCCAAAYTGGAATTTTATGGATCCATGCTATACTTATGAAAAGCTTCTGATCCATTCAGTGCTTTAGGTAAAGAAGAAAGGAATAAACAAACACAAGGCATTTTCTACCTTTTAAGGAGTTAACTGGAAGTTAGAACAGAAAATAAGAAACCTATACTTAYTTATAATTTCAGCTGAAGATAATATTAAAGGTTTGTATGGGTATGACACTCAATGCTTCAAAACACAAGGTTGGTTATCTAAAAAGAAATTAAAAAGCCAATTTGCTAATCTATCTTCTTTACYAGCACAGAATTAAAGGTTCAAAAGATACCACAGATGATCTAAATTTCCCAGATTTGATAAGTTATATTAAAAATTAAATGAGATAATTCCCCGACTCTAAGGTGAATATTATATCTTGCATTTAATTACTCTGCTTTAAATTATTGTATTTCAGACAGATGTGCACCATATGTCTTTAAAATATTTTGGTTTTATTTATTATTTAGAAAATTCCACTGTTTTCCTTCCTGTATTAAGGGAAAATCTATAGCTCAGCTGTCCTGGAGTCTTTCTTCACAGACTAATTTTGAAGAATGAATCTGTAGGTTTGTCACACTGCTATATGAAAGATTAATAATTATATCATTCAGGAAATCTGAAGCCAAATGACATCTGCAGCTCTACATGTGTTAATCTCTCATTCAGTCAATATTTTTCATTTAGGGAATTAAAACAAATTAATCTTATAATTAATGTGGCTTCCCTAGGCTGAGAAATCTTCAGGAATTGTGGAGTTTTCAGAAGTAGTYGCATTTTCTTAAAATAAAGCTAGACAATAACTACTTTAAGAAGTCCTCGATCTCCCAGATTTGTTTTGTTCCCAATAATAAGGAGGAATGCAACTGCATAAGCTTCGTAATTTGTTTCACATCTGTGAACCAGGAGTTTTCACGATGGCTCCAGTAACCCAAGTGGATACGCGCACTGGCTCGGAGAGAGAATTTCTTCCAGTTGCAAAGATCCCAGAACTGCCTACTAGTTTGCTTGCACCCTCACGCTTAAAATAGCCACCTGTTTCTGGTAGGTAAATTACGTGCAGAAACATGTTTCCAGTATTTTAGTTCCCTCCAAATGCCCAGCTGAAAGAGCCGAAATGGGATTACAATAGAGGATTCAGACTTAGCTGGAAGGGAACGTCTCTCTCGGAAATGTGCAAATTTGCAAGGAAAAGACCTTTGGTGCTGGGAGTCAGCGTAATTCATGATAATGTTTCCCGTTAGCCTCGGTTTCCCCTAGGCAGGCTTTTGTGGGTRCTTTATAAGGGATCCCCATGAGCCCCCCCTGTATCTGATGCTGAGCTATGCRCAGCTCATCCCGAGGTGGACCGAAACATCCCCGTACGCGGAGCCGGCAGCCCCGACAGACAGAGCCGCGATGCTTCCAGGGATCTTTCCAAGCTCTTCGCAGCCCCGCTATCAGCTTCGCAGTCACAAAAAGTCCTTCCAGCAAAGGATATGCTTTCCCTCTCCCTTTCCAGAAGAGACCAGGGGTCCCAGAGGCAGCCAAAAGTGGAGGATGTTGTTGGAGCCACATTGTCAAGGAGCTGGCAGGGGAATACGGAGCCTTACAGCTCGTCGAAGCCACATAAGCTGCACATATTTAGGAAAACTGATAGGAATTGGAAGTTGCAGCTTTGTTTAATAGGTGGGGAAGAACAGAAGGAAAATTTGGCACCCAGAAGGAATGCTGAAAGGGGAAACGTTTCCTCTGCACTGGAGCCTCTCTTACGGGTTTTCTGCTGTAGGTGATCCTCCTTCCATATCCCCTTTTAAAATATTTTGCTTTTATGTGATATTCATAGATTTTAATGACTCGTTTTGTGAATCTTGTAACTTTTCTATTTGGGAGGTCATCTTATTCGATTTATCATTTATCAGCTCCTGTGACTTTTCCACACCACAACCATTTTATTTTCAGTTAAAACCTACAGAAAGCTGCTAGCACGTGCACCTACAGATTGCAATGCACTACTATTCTTGCAAGTTAGTAAAGGTATAGCTGTTCCTGGCAGAAAGCAATAAATAGTACAAAACCACCTCTTTACTGCATCAAAAAGAAGAGAGCTCTGTTTCTTGGCTGACATGGAGAAAATCATATACAATCCAGTCTGCCTTACTCAGCAACAACTGCTAAACACACCAGATTGTCATAGCAGTGATCGTGGAAAAAGATGAACACAATATGGAATGTCTGTTCTGTAAAGATCTGCTCAAAATGACGTGCACTTTTGGCTGCATCTGTTGCATTTTTGAGCTTTATTAAACAGTATTAATTATATATACTCCCTTTCCTTAAGAAGAACTGCAAAACTGTATAAAAGCTTGATATTAAAATGCAAACTTTTCTTCTAAGCTATTATGTTTAGGGAAAAATTAAGCTTATGTGATTCTAGGGTCTGGCTTTGTTGTTTAGTTTAGGTATTTGAAATGCTCTTGTATATTTACTTCATTTGATATGCATCTGGTAAAGGAAAAATAAGAACTGGGCATGGTGCGAAGATGCTCTAAATTTCATTGTAAGAAYATAAAAACATCAGAATGACCAAACTCCAGCTGTAAATGCCACAAAACAGACATAGGCACCATACCTATACTCAGAGCACTGCCCTTGGAGACATTCAATCTCCACATGTAGATACTGCACGCTAGATTTTTTTYACCCGGGATTTTTTCTTTTTGAGTCTAAAACACATTTTAAGAGAGACATTTGAAGACTGTCTTAAGAACTGGCTGAGGTTTAGTGGTCTGGGTATGGGAATGTGGCCCAGTGTTCAGCCTGATTTAGTGATTCCCTTTGCAATCTGAAATAAAACTTTCAAGGTTGTCCTTGAAATGGGGAATGGGAGGGTGGTGGTACCAGCAGCACCAGCATTGAGCCTCCATTATCTCTGCCTTAGATTTTCTGTTTATAAAATGGGTGTGACAGTATTATTTTTTCACCACAGAAGGATGCTGTCAGGATTAATTGATGACTTGACATCCCTCTTTTCAGCCTAAAATGATTAAAAAAAAAAACCAACTTCATAGCACTACGACGATGCTCCTCTATACAAATCAGTGGCAACAGTCTTCAAAACACCCTTCTGCTATTCAGGGATTTTGTGAATTCAGCCTGAGCCCTCGAGCCTTACCCGTTGCTGGAACTGGAAGGAGAGTGCATGGAGACCAGCTAAACTGGAGTCATTCCCTGGGGCTGCAGGATACCCATACCCCTGACCAGTGATGGAAAACACATTTAAAAAAAAAATAAACGAAACAGCAGAATTTTGGCCCTTTACATTATTCAGTGCATATTCATCTCTTGAATTTGAATAAAATTCAGTAAGAGACCCATATGGTCTTCTGTAACTTAAGTTTAATTTTTTAAGTATATGTAAACTTATCATACATGGTGATAATCACAGTTATTTAGGATTTGGAGGAAGAAACACATATCTATGCAATTAGAAAGTAGAAGAGTTGTGGAAAAGAGACAGGACTTGCTCAAAGGGGCAAAATAAATGCAGTTTCTTCAAAAAAAATAATTAAAAACTACGGTTTATGCAAGTTAATCAGTATCATAAAAGTGTTAAGCCAGGGGAGAAAGTCTTAATATTTGAGAAAATATTGCGTAAAGGGTACGTAATGCTTGTCATAACAATGGCCCTGTCGTGCCATCTCTCAAGGTGCTACATATTCTGAAAGGGTTACAAATAAGCTCAGCTAAAAGCAACATTAAAAAGGCTGATCTTAATCTCCTTAGGACATTTAGCACGGGAGATTTTCAGTGGCAGAGAATCCCAAATTGTGAGGGCACGCAGCAACATCTCGCTTTTTACAGTGCCTTAAATCCAAGCAATTCCAACGGGGTGCATCTCCTTCTGCCTCCCCACTTCGTAAAATCACCTGAATGTCAGATGGGCAAAGGTGGGAAATGGCAACGCTAAAACAGGTACAAAATCTTCAGAAGTTAAAAGTCACATTTTTTTTATTTATTTATTTTTTAGGATCTATAGCAAGAGCTAAAAGACAGATTTCTGCCTACCTGCAATTATTGCTAGAAAATGGTTGACAAAACAGGCCACTAAAGTATCACTCATTATTTATGAAGCTGGGCAGCAGTCGTGGAGACAGAGGACTGGCCAGCCAAGAGACACCCAGGGAGGAGAGGAAGGGACAGGGGACACCAGCCAGCGAAAGGCCGGGGCAGAGACAGGGACGGYGCGAGGGGCAGGGATGGGGCTGGGGAAGTCCGTGAGCACAGAATCAATAATTAGAAGTGAAGGAAATGAAGTTTCTAAGACAGAGGCCTTGAAGTGGATGACAGCGGTCCTTTAGTTTTGGGAAAGTGAAATAGTGAGGAGCGAGTTTGGCAGCAAACAGGGCAGACGAGATGGGCAACGTAAAGGGGAAGAGAACCACAAGAAGAGAAAAAAACAAATAATAAAAAAATACAAATATTCAAGCTGAAAACTAAAGAATGATGGCATATCCAGACCCAGAGGGAAAAAAAGATAAGTATAGGGTAAATAGAAGAGAAAAAGGAAAAGGCATAGGCTTGGGAAAAAAAATGAAAGCATACAGAAAAATCAGACTCTGAGATGGAGAGAAGCTGCAGAGAGCATTTGAGAGTGCTATCAGTGGTAGAGAAAAGGTCAGAAAAAAAAACAGTAAAGATATAAATTAGGAAGCAAAAATAAAACTGCGTGGTAATTAAAGGAGGAGAACCATAGAGGAAGAGAATAAAGAGAGCAAAGGCACGCAGCAGCGTTAGAGTGCAGTGAGGATGGAGAACAAAAGCACCATGGAGAAAAAGGTAGAAAATCTGCAAATCCCCTTGTAAAAGTTAACATTTTTGAAAGAATGGAGGCGAAGAAAAGCATGGGCAGTCACTGCTGCCGAGAGAGGGCTGGAGGCGAGAGCTGCACCTCTATCACACCCAGAGCCGGGAGCTGGAAGGTGCCTTTATCCCGGTAACGTTCTTCGTTTGGGTGATAACAGCAGGAACCTGAGGTTCTTTACTGTTTTGACTGATAGGGTACAGACTTGGGGAGGGTGATAAAGGATGCCACAGGCTGATAAGAGGACTCATGTGACATCAGCCTCCTGTTGACCCTGTATCTGTCCAGGGCATTTTCAAGMAGCGACGAGCAGCACGTCAATAAATGGTGCGGTCTTTGCGTGCACACTCTGCTGAACTAAATAAAAACGGGGCTCCRTTTCATGTCACACCTAACCGAAAGAACAAGATCTGTGATTTTTTCACTGTATTACACTTTGATATTTTACATTAAATCTTGAGCCTGGCAAAATCTGAATATAGGTTTATTATAATCYAATAAAGTTAGAAAGTAGCAGCGTAGTCACAAAAAATAAGCCTGGCCTTCAAAACAGAGAATTACAGAGTTCTGGTCTTTTCCTGACACTGATTTCCCACGAGACAGCTCTGCCCAGGTTTCCCCATCTGTAAGATACGGTCTTACAGGAGCTTTCATTTACAGAAATGTGGTGAGGGTCGGAGTCAGTAAATACTTCAGGAGGATAATATTCTTCTGAAAGTGAGGACTCATGCTACAAGCCTATTCAATATACCAAATGAAATACATTCTAGTAATTATTTTCACGGAAGACAGAGGACTTCCCTAAATCAAATGACTTTAATATACATTTTCTGTTAAATCTAGGAAAAAAAAAAAGGACAAAAAAAATTAAAATTCTAATACCAAATTTCTGGTAACAATGCTCATGATAACTGCAAAAGAGGAAATATTACTGCTGGGAAAGAGCTATTAGAAAAGAAACAGGGGAAAAAGAAATAACTATGAAAATGCAAACATGAAGGAAAAGTTAATTGCTTTCCATTTATTCAATTTATCACAGTATTTTTCCATCTTTTTACATTTCCAATATGAGGTAGACGTAGACTGTAAATATGTAGTTAAGTCCAATGAGTTTTCTTCTTCAGCTGATACGCTTACAAAATGTCTTTGCTGTAATTGTGCCTCTAAACATTGTCTGGCATCATCAGCATCAAAAGTTACCACAATATCTAATACCCCCTCAGTTAATAGAAAATGGAGTCAAGTAGAAAGAAATGTTTTTGCATAAGTGTCACTGAAAAAAAGGACACTATAGAATAAATTTTAGCTAGCGATTTGGAGGTCCTGCAAGCAAAAAAGGTCCCGATCCTTGCCTGTGCTTGCAAAACACGTCTGCAAGCCAAGGAATTAAAAAATGGCACTAGAGAGGCAAAAAGCAGCCAAACAGTACTGGCAAATAGTGTGTTTTATTTTCTGTTATAGCCCATGACGTATTTACAGCGAGGAGTGTGTATTTTACCTTCTGATTTTTTCAAATTGCTAGCCTGAGAAAAATGGGTGGCATTTTGCTTTACGCTGGAAAAGCATTTTCTCCTATCTTGTGTTATCTAGAAGAGATTCATAAAAAAAGAACCTTGGGAGTTTATTGTTTAGATTCTTCTTCTTCTCCCCTCACAATTCATGAAGAAAAAACTCAAAATAAAATATTGCGCATTCTCTAACCAAAGAAACCTCGGGATCAGCATCAGTCATTGAGCCTCCTGCTTATTTCCCAAAGAGAGATTAACCTTTGAAGACAAAGACGGGCGTTTGGTCTCAGTTACCTTGGTGTAAAAATCAATGCACCTTCATTCAAATGCCTTTTCATTTCTTCTACTCCAACTTAGCGAACCTAGCTTTTCACAAGTACAGGATTCAGATAAAAAACATTTTAGCCAAATTTGCAACACAGCCCAGTAACTGCTATGGACTACCCCCAAAKAGTTTCTTTAAAAAGAAATAAAAAATTAAATTAACTTCCTTTTGTGTTCCAAAGGTAACATAACAAATGGTTTCCTGTTGTTGGGAGTCATGGTGGGCAAGATAAAATAATCTGAGTGACCCTGACAGCCCTGATAACCAAACACAATATATCCTATTGTAATTTAACATACTATAAAAAAAGTCATGTCATGGTAATAATAGATGGGTATGAATATGACAAAAGTGGATAAAAATCTACTCAGGTGGTTCCTTGGAAGAACAGAAGAAGAATCAAACGTAAGTTACTACATAAAAGCTACACTACTATACATTTGGCTGTGAATGGCAATCCCACCATACAAGACCCTCTGTGATTTCCATGGTGGACTCACATCACCAAACTACAACTACTTAATACTCCACCAGATATGCCACCTGGGTCAAAAAATAAGTCCTGGTCCTTACTGAGTAATACCCYGAGAGGAATAAGCTCAGGTACCTAATATAACACATCCTTTTTGGATTTGTGAAGCTGACATCTCCAAGGATGAAGCTCCTAAGCAGGAACTTTCATGGCACCAAGACCAAGGCTTGAAACTCATTATTCAACAAGATTAAAGTAACTACAAGTCTCATCGCTTTCAGGATAAGGAATCAACTCATTTCATTGTGTCAGTTTTTGCACAAACACAACAGAGAAAAAGCAGAGATTAGAGGACAAAGGGAGGAAAAAGAAGGGTGAAAACATGGAGAAAAGGACAGCAGGGGAGRAGAAGAAGGGAAAGGGAGAAAAAAGTCAAACAGTTGCAGTGAGGTAAGAGGAGGAAACTAATTAAAAAGAGCTTTGGAGGAAGAAACATAACTCCCCTATTATTGGTGAAAATAAGGAAGAATATTAGATCATTCGCTTAGGAAATACTTGATTTTTGTCTCTTGGAGGGTATTCAYGGGTATACTTTGGTCAGGGGTGCTGTGAATTACAAAGGGGGTTGGTGGCACTGCCTGCCTGAGTTTGCCTGGGATATCTTATTACAAAACCTCTTCTGTCCTTGTTTATGGTCTAGTCCAAGACTGAGGCTACCTYGGACTATAATCTTCTAGAAAAATTCTGCCAAAAGTTTTCCAGAACATCCAGAGTACAAGATTTAAAAAAACCCACAACACTACCCAGTAAAACTGCAAACCATATCTATATTAAATTTCAAATAAGCCTCTATTTTAAGTATTTGAACCTCTGTTTGTTTTAGAGTAAGAACTGAATATTTGGATGTGTTTGATTTTGAGTCAAAGATGTGCTTTTTGTTGCACRTTTTGGAAGTCTTCCTAAAAATGCAGCCAAGCCTTTGAAAAATTTCTTTTTGTGCCTGRTCACTGAACGGTCCACATGTCTTGGGCACACCTTAGCCTAAAGCTGAGCAAGACAGTCCTACTGTTGCAGGTCAGGCTGCTTAAACCCAAGCAGGATCTAACATCTGAACTGAAAACACAGATCTTGTCTTCACTTTCAATGATTCCTCTACTGGATTCAGAATAGAATTACTGGACTTTGCAGAAAAATGAACTGTTTTATATGCATTGAAAATAAGGGTCAACAAGAAAATGGAAGATTTGGTTAAGAAAATAAAGCAGTGTAAGAGATGGGTTGAAGAGGCAGAAAGTGGTAATAGTAATGYGTGCTTTTCTAGTTTGACTAAAACTCTCAGATGGAGACCAAAATAAAGCAAAGGAGACAAAAAAGATCTGATCAATATGATCAGTTATGCARGAATAGCATGGCAAAGAAATAGTGAACTGAGTGAAGAAAGTGAACAAAGAAAGAGTGAAGAAGTAGAGGAGATGGAGAAATATACAACACAAGGCCAGTTCATGTAAGAAAAAGTGTGATGAGCTGAATAAGGCCACCAGTGTAAGAGACCAAGAGGACAACACAGTCAGGCTGGACAATGGGGCTTAGGAGAAAACAGGGACCAAAGTGTTGTAAAAGGTCCCTTGCACAGACAGGAGGGATGACTGAAACGATGGAGACAGAGAAAGGATGCGAAACTGGAGAAGAGAAAAATCAGATGCACATTTGCTGCACAAGGAGACTAYATAGGAGGAAATGCCTGAGGAACTGAGCATAGCAAAGAGAAAAGGAAGAGGTTTGAAAGAGAAAGGCCAAGACCAGCTTGGGTGAATGGAGCAGAAAAGGATTGTTTTGATGGCAACAGGTGGAAGAGTGTAAGCCCCCTTCCTTCAGAGCCTTGAGAGGACTCCTTAGTCCCACCAGTTCACATGCGTTTCTGCTCAAAGACTTGGGTTTCGCAGTTGTACCAGAGAAGAAAGACACCATAAAATGAGTCTCCCGTCATGGAAAAAGGGAGAGCCAAGCTTACTGGGGCTTTAATGGCAAACTGATACTTCTATTCCAAACTTAAATAATCTTCAGATGTCCAGGTGATGCAGCTGTAGTCTTACATTAACTCAACATCAGTTTTTCAACCATGGCTGAAATATTTATTATAAAAGGCACTGAAAAGGCACTGAAGTGGCTGCTCTATGAGCACCTGGATAGCACAGAGGGAGCGAAGAAGGAAGGTTTCTGCATGTGATATTTTAAGCAGAATCTTTATGGTATTTAACTTTTTTCTTGTATTTAAGAAAACAGGTACAACAGAGTGCAAAACCATCCCATGGACCAAAAAACCCTCATGGGGCTTGAATTTTGCTTTTGTTACAGGTAACAATGCTCTTACAATCTGACGCAATGGTTTACTACTTGCACCCCAGGTAAGACGCTGCTTCAACCTTGACTTTACACGAGTGGAAAAAGGGTTTACACCAAATTGCTCTAAATGCAATGAGAAGCAGAATTGGGCCATGGAGCTTAAATATAGAAAAGAAAGTAGAGTGCTTAGCAGAAGTGAAAGAACTAAGTGTATTTGGGGAAGCAGTGAGTAAAAAAATAAGTTTTATTTTAATATGATTCTTTTTCAGCCTATTAAGTTCTCCAGTATCAGAATGAAGTCTGCTAAAAGTTAGTAAATAAAGGCTTTCAGGAGAGCTTTATTAAATCACTTATGACTTATCAAGTTAAAACTCCCACTCAGATATCTTAATAAAACTTTCAGAGAATATATTTAATTTTCCTGGAAATCAGAAGCCAATTACTAAGTACAGGAGTTACTGTCTGCTACAYCACTGATCAGCTTTCTGTAAATAGAATATTTACCAACAACTTGGATTTAGTTCCCTAAAGTTTCGGTTTCTGAAGGTCAAATAACTATGTAACTGCTTAATAAAAAAGCAAAGAAGTACCTCTAAATATCTCCAAGCTCTGATGGGCTTATATTCTGCTCCTTAGGTGAGGTATTAGCAAAGCTTATTTATTTTCATTTCCAAGGCTTTTATTTGCTCATTCCCTTGTGGTAAAGCTGATTTCCATGATGATTCCCTTCTTAATTTTAATACCCTTTTTACTCATCATATAGACATAAGAATTTTCCATAAAATAATGAAACCCTTCCAAAGGAAATGAAGACAACTAGGAGAGGAAAGTAAACTACAGCTTACTTTTTTCTGCCTTCCCCCCCCCAATTAATTGATCTACTGTCATATGCATATATGAAAGATTTCTTTTAACGAAAGGAAAATAAGGTTAATTAACACAAAACCCCTCACTCTTTGAGATGTTGAATTTTGTATTTTATCCATGCTGCCTTAAGTGCCTTGATTTCCCAGTAATGACCTAGTTCTCCTAATGAGTAACATTAACCCCTGGCTGTAGCTGTCCAGGACTTAATTGTCAACTGGAGCTGAAATAGGAGAGTTTGCCGATCAGCAGGTATGTGGTATATTAACTCATGTCATTTCAGACTCTAATAAATAAATCTGTTGCTAAGGCAACAGGAACATCAGCTGTATCACTTTTTCCTTCTCCCCCCCCCTTTTTAAAAGAAACTGCCTTTCACACCGAGCTTTTAAAAAAGGAAATTATCTACATGTAACCGTAATTACAAGAAACATCGTTTCTCATCTCAGAAACATATCTACATTAATGAAAAAAGGCATTCAAAAAGAGGACTGCTTTCTACCGTGGCCAGGGTAACTGAAATTATTTCCCTCAACTGAGGGAATGCAATTTGAAGCGTACATCTGAGTGAGAACAGATCGCAAAATATTTTAGCTCTTTGTATTTCCGAGACAGTTCCCCTCTCCTTTAGTACACTGCTGATGCCAACTGAGCAAACTGCTTCAACTATTAATCAGGAGCCCAAGCAGTTGAAACCATAGGAGGAAAAGTACCACTCAAACCCTAACACCTTCAGTACCGTCCTTCGATATGACTGGCAGAAATGCAATCTTTTGGAATGCTCAAAAACACCCCATTTTCAGCTCATCAGGTTTGCCAGCTAATGAGAATTTAAGTACCTGATTTAAACGTAGATGCCATTGCTCCTCCCTGTCCCGTGGAGGCAGTTACCTGATTCTTGCACGGAAGAAGCAAGAGGAAGCTGGGGCAAGACAAATGCATCTCCAATGGCACACGTGATTTGGTCRGCAAAAGCTGGTAACTCACTTTCTGCCTCAGTTTCTCCACCTCTAAGATCRGATCCTGAATACTGCTGTCTCAGACTGACAAGATTCAAGGTTTTATAGAAAGGCAAAGYGTATACAAGTGCAGGTAGTACAAATATTTTTGTGTTCCATCAGGTTTGGGAAGGAAGACTTTGGTAGTCTTTGTTTGGGGATGATGTACTGCTGAGGTCTCTCAGCACCTCGCAGAGGTGAATGTCACAGCCCTCACTTAACTCCTGCCATTTTATCACAGGATGAAGTGTTTGTCTTAAAATTTTAAAAATTGATAGGTTTGTGTTTAGTTTGTGACTACAGGACAGTTCTTCTGAATCTCTAGTTACCCACATCTCAATCAGAGATCAGGCAGGAAGGGAACTACAGAGAGTTTCATAAGRCCTATTATTGCTCTTGGAACACTTACTACAGGCTCTGCCCACACTATAAACATAACAAACTACTCAAAATTGTATCTGACTGTTTAGCTGAAGAATATAGAGGTACTACAAAGCATTTTTTTCACCATTATCAAAATTAGAGATGTCTTCTCCTCTGGACTATCAACTTCTTATGGCCCTTAGAGAAAACATGCTGTAAGGAAGATGGAAAAAATGATGCGGAGATGTCCATGATAGCAGGAGAACTTTCACACCTGAGAGGTCTTCATTACATGCTGAACATTTCTACAAGCTCTTAAAAACAGTGATCAAGGAATAGTGCCTCTTCTACAGGAAGGGTTCAATACCCCAAATCCCTGGCCRTGGGGAGAAATGTCAAGGTTAGACTTCACTGAATGAACAACCAAAGAACGGATACTTCCAAACTGCCCTTCCAGTTAACATTTAAATCTAAACTTCTCAGACTATTTCATTAACTTTCTTATTTGCTACTTATAAAAAACTAGTATCTGCTCTCAAACTTAACTCTAGCTTGCATGAAAGTGAAGTTAGACTATTTTCTTTTCGCTTTAGGTGTTCAAGAAGTGAGGGTGTCAGCTTCTACTTAATCAGATGTCTCTACGTACGCTTTCAGGGCACTGGTTCCTTCATCACGTGTCATCTGTATTGCACCCCTGGTGAACTTCTTTGGGAGTATTAGATAGCTTTTCTTAGACACAGCTAGAAAGTTTCCATTTTGAAATTGTTATTTTACATCCTACGGGCTTTTTATTGTATCTGGTACCTTTTAGTAAAGGCTGTATRAACACTTGCATTTTAAGCCTTTGTTTTCAGTCTATCTTATCTCTCCACCACATTGACCTTTTTGGATTAAATTTGCCAGGATCAGTTGCTTTTATTCAGCACGGATCTAGAGCCAAATTCTCCACACTCTCACTTCTGCAAAGGGGCAGAACAGACCCAGTCAGCCACGATTTCCCYCAAATGGGGGATCTACTTTCCTTTGACAACACACAACCTCTGCCCTCCTTATATGACATTGCRTGAGTGGCCACCCGGCAGGGAGGAGTAGGACCACAGCCCTTTCTTCTACATGCTCTCTGCAGGCTCTTTACAATGTTGAGGATTCCTGTTGAGGCTACTAGTATTTATGGGTACTCAAAGGTGATTTCTAAATGGAGCACCTCCTCTTTCGTCTTTTGCCRTCTTGCCATACCTGCATCTTGATGGGATAAACTTTGGTTCAAAATATTCGGCAGCGTGAGGAAAATATGACTTGGCTATAGGTTCACTGTATTCTCAAATGTCTCTGTATTAAATAGTTCAGAATTCTGAATTCAAAGGCAAACAGTAACTACATAAATTCTGTATTGCACTGCCAATAYGAAGAGGAACAAGGTGTTACTATTAAAAAAAAGCCTTTCCAGGCTCCTCTCCCTCGCAGCTTGCTGAGGACTTGTGCTCAGCTCACCCATGAAGAGCTGCYCCATCACAGAAGGCACTATCTGGGACAAGCCCTTTCCAAGGACTKGCTCCTGAGCRAAGGGGACCAGGTCCTCAYGGTGGGCAACCACATGTTAGTACARCAACGGTGATAACAAAACAAGCTTTCCTCCAGGGACTCATTTCTTCAGCTCTTTGACTTTCTGATACTCTACATTAAAAACAGGCAGCTGGGCACAGCGCTATCTCTGCACACACCGTTTTCCCTTAGACCAGAAATCTTCAGATAATTTTTGCAATCTAGATTTTTTTTTTTCTTCTGAATTTCCTCATCGTGGCTTCCACCGCCGTTCCTCCCACTCCTGTATCTCCTGCCCCATGTCCTTCCCCACGCTCTTGTCACGCTGGTACATACGGACATGAGATAACGGGCTTATCTGATCTTCCACATGAATTGATAGCGGCTATTTGTTTGCATGTGTGTGTAAATTCTTGCAGATTGCCCATGTGATCTTTTACAACACCCATACAATTAGGGCAAGAAGAACTGATTTCTGACAACTTTCTCTTATCAAGTCTTTAACTGCT